>JAQQPU010000039.1:4564-177369 GCA_029168905.1 Artemia sp. Kazakhstan ARC1039 | reverse complement strand
CAGCTCTGTCTGCCCCAGACTTGTGCCCTCACCTGTCGGTGCAATGTCGTTTTCTTCTAGATTTAGCAGAGTCATGGAACTATCCAGCCGCCCTATTTCATATGGCAGCGTGGTCAATTGATTTTTATCGAGAAATAAACTTTTTAGATTCTTCAGATGTCCTATGGAATCTGGTAATTCAATCAAATGATTATTGTCGAGATGCAATTCTTCTAAACTCTCCAGATGTCCTATTGAGCTTGGGAGTCCAGTTAAATGATTGCCACATATACCACATATTTTTAGGCTCTTCAACTGTCCTATCGAGTTTGGTAATTCAGTTAAATGATTGCTGTCGAGATTCAGCTCTTCTAAATTCTTCAGATGTCCTATTGTCACTGGGATTTCAGTCAGTTGGTTGTTATTGAGAGATAACATTCTTAGATGCTCCAGCTCTCCGATCGAATCCGGTATCTCTCTAAAGATGTACCCATCAATAACTAGGCCCGTGAGGTTCGGAAACTCCTTGAGCACTTCTATTTCAATATACAGTTCAGAATTCCCATCACCATACAGAGATATTTCGTTAATAGACCTATCCGTGTTTTCTAGTAGCCCGCGTAATGTGGATAATCCAAGCGCATGTGTTACGAGAAGAAATTGGAGGACAGGACCCATAATTCTGTGCATACCATGGTGATAAATCGCATATTTAATAAAATACGGGAAAAAGGGACAAGGGGAATATTGCCGACCAGCCAAAGGTATGTGCACAGTCCCTGTAGAAATTTCTTGCGAGGCGTAGTTATAGGCTACTGTTTGGTTGCAACGTCCCATTTCCCATGGCTCTATTGTTCAGATTCCTGTCAAGACCGTAATGCTCCTGCAACAGACTTCTCTGGCATACACAGGATTTGTGGGTGGCTCATTTATTCTTGGTATACTATAACTCACTTATTACTCTAGGTCTTATTAGCCACACTGTGGGTAAACACCGCGCAAAGTGTACCGAGCACAGCAACATCAATAAGATGTTGTGTTGCAGAATGGCTACGCATGTATCTATTAACAGCCGAGTTTCATCTGGTATCTCATGGTACTTCCCGATAATAAATAAATATCGTCTATCAAGGTAAATATAATTCCTCTAAGAGAAGGCACCACAGTACTAAAAACGGCATACCCGGAATCTCAGTATGCAGCTATCATGAGTAGCAGATCTTGGGAATGCTACCAGAGTTTTCGAAAAGATTACCCACGATTTACTTAAGCCAGGATTAGAACATGCAGGTCGGTCTATCCGGAGTTAAAAAGTGGGCTAAGAATACCCTGTATCATAATGCTCTCTGTCTGTCAGAATAAATATATTTGAGTAGTTTATTTCGATATTTGCCGGAAAATTTATCGTACTTAGCAGCAATACCTATACATAGAGCCATCTCGAAAGTATCCAGCGAAGGAGCAGTTTCAGAAGTTCCGAGAGACATAAGGTACAACAACTACATCATCCAGGAACATTATACCTCTGGAGAAGGAGATCTCCATCTTCTGTGCCCCATATGAGCCTGTATTTTGTTCCAAAAATATGTGTGATGATAGAGAAAACAAGGAGAAAATGATAGAGGCACATCCGATACCATAACAGCCCTATTTTGGCGGGAACACTATCACTTTCTACTTGGATGTATCTTTCTTGAGGTTTGAGCCTCGTCCACGCTCCAGGCACAGCAAATACTTCCTGTCTCAGTGAGTATTAGTCTGCTGCATTAGTAAAAAATATAAAACATACCAAATAGCGGCGAACAAGTTCAGATATAACGGGAACAAACCACGAAGAGATAGTTGAATGAAAATCTACTGCTTAGTGTACCAGCTGAGCAATATATGGAAACCTGAATTTTGTATTGCTCTGCGTTTTTTTTTTTTGAATATCCGTCTCGTCTCCCGGGAAAAATTATCGGAGCCGGCTTGTTCCAAAACTGCTGGGAAAGTGTTCACTTAATTATGTAAGTAGGACTAGGGCAAGTACACCAATCAGATGTCTTGGAGAAAATGATACACCCAGTACAGATTATGCCAAAGCAGCACTAATGAATGGAACAACTAATAGCCCCATCTCCGTAAAGTGGTCACGGTGTTCCACAATAAATTTGCACAATTTCTAACTCAGCTACTCCTCCCAGCCCAAATAAAAATTTGCTCACAAACTTTTGAAAAATACATACTTGCTGGTAAAATTTCTAGGGGTCAAGATGTTTGTAAAAAAACACGAATACAGGCCAGATGTTGATGTAAGATTCAGCGAGAAGATCACATGTCTGGCCAAGAAAGATAACAGGCTGTGGATGGGTAGGGAGGATGGTGTGCTTGAATGCTGTGGTGACGATGTAAATTTCAGTAAAAAAGTGTTCGAGGGGGAATTCGACTACCTTGAAAACGAGGACATCAAGGAGAAGATTACTGCTATAGACTACATGAACAATGGGAGTGTGAATGACATTCTCTTTGTGGGAAATGAAAAGAACCTTAAGGTCCTCAGGGCCAGAAATGACGCCTCAACCTTGGACATCTGCAATGGGCTATATTCCCAAAAATACAGGGTTTCTGAAGTTAAAAAGTGCCAGAACATTCATTCATACGTCATTAACTCCATTAGTCTCAACAAAAACAGCGAATATCTCATTACGTCCGACTATATCAAAATCAATCTGTGGAAGCCAGAAAGGATGGATGATTTCTATAACATCCTGGACATAAAGCCCCAGTTGGTTGGTGGAGTCGTGTTTGTGATCAACTCCTGCAAGTTCAGTCCGTTTGCAGACAGCATACTCGCATATTCGTCCTCAAATGGCGAGATCTGTGTAAAAGATATATCTATTGCACCAAAGTCACAGAGGATCTGCTCCATGAAGAACACGAACACCGATAGCATAAAGTCAATATCAGATTTCTCGTTTATAGACTCGAACCTCATTGTCTCCAGGTCACTGAACAACATCTGCCTCTTCGATGTGAGAAATCCTACAACCAGTATTTTTAGCCGAGAGCTCATCACCAACTTCAGCGAACAGAACATATTGAACTCATCAGACGCGATCTACGAGAAGTTTAAAATATCCAATGATGGAATGTTTGCATACACAGGATCATATTTTGGCTCTGTGTATTGCATAAACATGCTGACAAGTACCCAGGAAGAAATTGTTATTGGCGAGACGAGACAGTTTGGGGTTGAAAATAGGATCAAGCTTATTGCAGGAGATGTTGATGGGTTCTCTTGCGTTTTAAATGGGTCCATCATAAAATATGTACGACATGAATAAAATAGAATGTTAAGATTGAATATATGTGGATGAAAGGCAGGCGCTTTAATAACTAGCTCGTGTGGCCCATTTGGCAAGGTATCGGTAGCCCCTAGATGACATTCATCTGGTGTGTTATCGCAGAGAAATCTACCGCAGAACAGGGCTATATCCTGCGTAAAAACCAGAACAACAGAGCAACCAGGGCCCAGAAAACAAAAAACTTTACCATTGTTGATCGGTTGGACTTCATAATATCCCAGATGTCATTGAGCTCTCCTAAGGCCTTACGGGTCCATCTGTCACTTTTTATCAGTACATCGTCTATCCGCTTGAGCTGTTCCTCTTGTAAGTTAACGTGTATTGAAATATCTTCAACTATCTGCCCTATTTCGGTGATGCTGTTCACAATCCTCCTCCTCTCCTCAATGTAGTCTTCTTTTTTATCCTCAACCAGTGATTGATCCAGGGGTTGCCGGAAATACATTTCCTGCTGCTGCCTACCTCCACCATTCTCAGAACGGTGCTGGTCTCCAGGTGTTGGTGAAGATCCATCTATAGACTCCTGAGATGTCTGGATGTTACTCTTTTTTGAAGCTCTACTGTGGGTCTTTGAGTGCTTTCGTGATAATTCGTTTAGTCTGAGGGTGTACTTGAGATATCTAGTTTTAACCATGCTCTTTAGATTCTGTATAACTTCAAAGTAGTCTCTGGTGACATTCTCATTGATCGGTATTCCCTTGTACTCCTTTAATAGCTGGCTGCATTGTGCAAGAAGGGGCTGTGCTACAAAGGATTCGTAGATTGTAAGCTTTGAGAGCTGCTCAAATAGTCTATCGAGCTTGCTTTCGGTCTCCTTGATGTTGAGATAGAACGAAGGGTGACTGAAGGGCTTTTGCGGTATTTCTGTCTGTTCCACAATAGCTAGGAACTCCTTGGAACGATCCATGTAAACAAGGGTGGCAAATGCTTTATTTTTGTCCAATATACTGCATACACTCAAGCCGCCTCAAATATAGATAGCGTGGTCAAATGGCATAGGACAGTGCAAATGGTGACAAAGGGCAAATAGCAATTTCTCAAGCATTGTCGCATAAGAGATGCCTCTGGTCCGTGCCAAAAAACTTCTTTGTAATTGTTCTACCTACGTCGTAGGAAAATTGAAAATATGTAGCATGTTCTCCAAATGAAAGCTTTCTTTCTGTGCACCCCATGTGTGGCTTTTTTCAGAGCAACACTGTACAGACAGGGCTTTGTGTGAAACCAGAAAGCATCTCACTGGATGACTGCCTGGCCTGCAGCGGATGCATTACCTCCGCAGAATCGGAGGCTTTCAGGGTAGATGCATCCTTCTTGAACGTCTGTGATACTCCCTCATCGTTTATAATTTCAGTGCATTCAAAAATGAATCTCCATTCTCTTTACCCTCAGGTGTGCTACGAGAGTTTTGAAAAGTGTCTGGCACAGTTCTTGAGGAATAGATTCAACATCTATATGATTGTAGACACGTCTTATTTCAGAAAGCATGCCCTTGTAGGAATATCCAGTGAGTGCCCTGCAGTGGTTTTGTATATTGAAAGGGTCTATCCCGCTCTGATCGGAAGCCTGTCTACGCACAAAACCTTCCAGCAGATGGCTGCAGACTTTATAAAGTTGAAGGTAGCAGAAAATAGTGGGCCCTCCCAGAAAGATGGGCACAGAATCATCAGCATCATGCAGTGCTATGACAAAAAGGATGAGTTGAATAGGGACGGAACGGAAATCACCCACTTTGTAGGAACAAGTGAGTTCTATGAATTCATAAAAAACGATTTCGTTCCGCGTAATGACGTTGATTACCAGCCAGAGGAGTGGGAAAAAACATGTATCCCAGACACTCGTGACAGCCTGTCTGGCCTCGTTTCTCAATCATCCGTGGCAGATACGATGCTCGGTACAGAGGAGATATGCGGCTTGAAAAGTTTTGTAAACACCATGAACCAGGCAAGGCATGTAGATATTGGAAATGTGGAACTGAGGATATGCAAAAATGGCTGCATAAACGGCCCAGCACAGGTACGACAGGAGGGCACAGATCTACAATACAGTCATCCCAACACCCACTATGGCCGGCCAGTATATTTCGAAACCTCTCAAAGGAGCTTTATCAGACCAAAAAGAAAGACCTTTAACATTGAGTGGTAACCTGATATGTTCTTCATGATTGGTAAGTAGGTGTCACTGAAACGATTTATTTGAATACTGAGTTGTCCCTGTTCCCACACAATGCTTTAGTGTACCTAGAGAACATTTCTTGTACCGCACTGGCCCCACACTCTAGGCTGGAAAAAATAGCCGGAGAATCCTTGCAGACAAGGGTTCGTCTTCCGAAGAATCATAGATAAGATCAAGGAACAGTACACTCAGCTGATACACAGCAAAGGCTGCAAGAATCCGAAGGCCAAAGCCGGTCCTGAAGGCACCAAAAAAGTATAGGAATGGGTTTGAAATTGGTGCCAGAAGCTCTGCAAACCACTTGAAAGACCCATGAATCCACTTGATGCCAAAAAGATAAGAAATGAAAGTTTGAAAGTATGCGAAGGGCATCTTAAGCAGATTAACAAGAGTATCCAGTCGAAAAAAGTTGGCAATAGACAGAACGGATTGGAAGAGAGACAGCACTGCTGTCCAGAGCATGTTGCCACCGTCAAGCATATAATCTAGGCTTCCTAAAAAGGTAACCACCAATGACAATATTAGCAACCAAATATGGTGGAAATAGTTCTTCTTTATGCACTTACCTCTATCTAACAGACATACAAGGCACATCTGAGCCACAATCTGTCCCACGCTTAGAGCTAAGGAAACATATGTTGACGTAGGAACAGGTGTTACCGTGATTATATTCCACAAGTCCATGCAGAGACTCGGGAAGGACATGACAGATATGCTGAAGAATACAAAGGCAGCACAGGCTGGAAATATACAGGCAAAAATATTATTCGCCACCAGGCTGAAACGCGATAGCAAATTCAGCACGAGAGTCAGGAGTAAGGGAATGATAAGCAGCTGGTTTCCGCCGAATATGGCTAGCGCGACAGGACATGCAAGCATAAAGTATCCGGATTCACAAAGGTCTAGTACTCCGGGCCTTTTTATAAGGTTTGCATGGCCAGGATACTGGGTGGTGCCATAATTATTGTTCCCTATTTGGTTTAGAGGATGCATCGGAGGCGAATTTCCCGGACACAAAGGGTTTTTTTGATCTGACGACACAGCTGGTCTCACCATTAAATTACCCTTGGGCCTGTTTTGATATTGCCTTGAGTGCATCTGTAAAACTAGGCAGACCAGACCAATGAAGACTCTACTCACCATACGAGTGGGTAGGTCTCTAGAAAAAATTTAGCTGAAAATTCTTCCATAAATCTAGATAGCATGCTGGACTCATGGGAGCAACCATTTTCACACGCCCAGAAAGCCCTCATGGGCACCGCTCTATATTCTAAGCAGTGAGATTGGAATGCGGCGAATAAAAATCACTTTTAATGCCTCGCACCTACTGTTCAAAAGCACACATGCTCTCCTCTTGCGTCGTATCACGATATTTCAGACCAGTTTCATATATGTAGTTGGGTGATGGCTCGTCCTCTGGCACATCCTTGACTTGGAATACTGATCCATTTTTTCCAAAGACCAGAATTTCCGACGGGGTGGAAACGATGCGAGAAATGTCTTCAATGCAATCGATTGCACCATTGGAAAAATTAACCATGCTGGTCACAGCATACCCAATACTGTTGTTCAGGATGAGTGGTATGCACTTCGAGCGTGTCAGTGTTCTTCTGATCGTTCCCTTCCGCAGATTAGCTACCTTGAAACACCAGTCGTCGCTAGAGATAAGTATACGGTTCTTACTGGCAAAGAAGGATCCAGAGCATAAATCGTTTCTGTTATTAATGTGCTTGCGTTTCTTTATGCTGTTGTTCTTAATTCTCAGCACGGTTATTCCCTCTGAGCCAATGGAGACCACCGTGCCGCCAAGAGAACAAATTGACAGGGACACAGAGTCTTGTGGAATCTCCTTCCTTATTTTAAGCTTTTTTCCTCTGACAGATATAAATACGAGCTTGGAGGCCGTTGTATGCACATTGACCAGCCCAACACAAATAAGCCCTTTTCGAATAACGCATCTGGATGATTCAATGCAGGAAGGGAAGCTTAGAACACACCCATGCAGCTGGTAGTTTATGGTTTTCTGATCAACAGAGAGATATGAGTACACATGCCCACTGTTGGTTCTGCAGATAAGTGTCTCGTCGTTTAGTATGTTGCAGTGTGTCTTCTGGCAGATATAGCTTGGCTTTCCAGGATTAAAGGGTACCAGCTGGTTTTCGGCACATAGATACAACTCATTCTGGTAGATGAACGAGCTCCTGGCGATGCAGTCTACAGTATTCAGTTCTTTGGATATCAAGTCCATAGCATAGATCTTATTTGAAAAGACCAAGAGAATGTTGTTAAATACTGCAAAGTGGTGGATGAATGATCTGGAATCAATAACCACATTAGGCTTACCATCGGCTATGGAAAACAACTTCCCATTAGCATTCAGCATGGTGAGGCTTACCGTTTCGCTTGCGTGCTTATCATCTTGTAAATTATAGGTATGGGTCAGGGCACAAAGGTTGATGAGCTCACTTAATTCTGCCACGCCTTGGCCCTCAATATTGTCAAAATGCATACCAAATTCCGCTAGCGATACACCAGATCGCCATTCTAGGTGGCAGCCAACAAAACTTTCTATGGACAGCTTGTGTATGTGCTCATCAAAGTCAATGCAATAAACAGCATCTGCATCCATACAGAGGTCACAAACCTCAAAATCTATGCTGCATGACTTCAATGACTTGTCATTTGTGTCCAGGAGACAAACCATCCCCTTCTCAAACGTCAGAATATTGGATTTAGAGTACCTCACAATAGAGGAGTTGATTTTGTATGTGGTAACACAGTTGTTGGAGCAACTAACTTCTAGAATGAGGCCCTTGGTGTTGAACATGGTCCTGCCGTCGTGGGAGGAAAAACCGCCAACAGAATCAAATATAACACCGTTCACAACGCTGAAAGTGTCAAAACTGAAAATCGTAACGCCATTACACTTGAAGAAGGACTTGAGAGGAGCCTCCAGCTTCTGCAATGCCCGATTTTCGCTCTTGAAGAGATCGCCCTGCGTTGTGGCCTTCAATCTCTTTCCAGGCGACAGCCTATTGTCTGGTAGAGCAGCAATTGCATCAATGGGCTGGTGTTCAGCACTTGGAGAGGGGGGAAGTAAATTGCTCACCCGAATGGAACGTTTTAAGGTTGCAAAGTCCTTGTTGCAGACCAACTCGATGTGTCCTTTTCCCCGTCCAACAACCTCATTTCGTCCAATGCAGGCATACTGCTTAATGGTTTCAAGACGCCTGCCAGTCACTCTCAGTAGATAGGAGTACCTCCCCGACCCACAGAAATACAAATTCCCTATCCTGGAAACCACGTCTATTGGGCAGTCCAAAAGGCCCAGGATCTCATATCTGAAATTACCATCCAGAGACAGAACCTCACCATTCTTACAGAATAGCAGTGATTGCTCATCATCCGGGCATGCGCAAGACACCTTATAGTTTCCAAAGTCACGAATATACGACAACCTCTCGGCCATAGACCACATTCCCTTTGCATCCAGAAGTATCAGTTTGTCCAGGTGCCTAAACATAAAGCTTCCATTTGATATTTCCTTCCTCTGACATTTCAGCGAGTTGCCGTCTATTGTATATGTGATTAGGTACCTTCTGGAATAGGTTTTGGCCAGAATATATATCGCATCCCCAAGCCGTTCCGCACTCAGTGGAACGAAAAAGGCACTGTCAGTTAGACCACCATCCTGACTTATCTGCATGTCCTGCACCTTGGCAAGAGAATAATGCTCATCGTGCAGAATAACCAGGAAGTTCCTAATGCTCAGGATCTTGTTGATTTTCTCAAAGCCTTTGGCAAAAACGTGCTCTGCCACCTTCCTCATTCCTTTGTAGACGGCGTATCTGCTTCTTCCGATCAAAAAATAGTGGTCCTGGTATGGATGGATTTTGAAGACATTAAAAGATGTTAGGAACCTGTGGACAAGTGCAAATTCATGGGACAGAATCTTAACCATACTGCCAAATGACACCACAAAGTGTTCTGTATCGTTTAAGCGAATTTTCTGGGAGTCGGCAACACCGTCCGGGGCTTTGATTCTCTGGAGGCATAGAGTCATTGGGGGACCGAAATTTTAGTTTTTTTCCTGGCCGCCGAACCAAAGAGACATAGCGGGTAAAGTTTATGATGGCCTGTTGCTGATGAAAGGCCCATAAAATCCCCTAGATGCCTATTATCTGAGCACCGGTATCTCTAGAGTCATGTACGTGCTCTTCCAGGCCCTATATGATAAACTATGTCTTTGATGGTATTTTTTGTCCCTGCTTTACATGGAGATAATTCTAAGTTCTGCAAAGAGGGGATATGGTCTTAGAGAGCTGATGAGTGATTCACCGGATGAATTCTGGAATAGCGACGATGTTCTGCCGCACTCTATTGCAATTTCGTTCTTCAAGAAAACATATGTGTATTCTATCAACATCAAGCTCTCGTACATTCTTGACGAGTCATATACTCCCGAGAAGATCGCAGTCTACTACAATGACAAAAGCAAAATATACAATCTGAAGGAGCCGGAGGGAGAGAAATCCCTCATCATCGACGGCTTTGTGTTCCAGATTTACATTGTAATTTTAAACAACCATTCTGACGGGAAGGACTCCCATATAGGGAGATTGAAAGTAATGTCAAGCCCCAATGAGTGCATAAACTATGACGTAGAAAGGTTCTTCTAGAGGATGTCCCCAAGGCCATTTCACTACCTTAAGTACCTCTTTTGCCAACCTGATGTATTTGTATGGTACACTACTGCCCTCGTGCGAGCTTCCTAAGCTAAAATTTTTAGGAGACAGAGAAGCCCATACAAACATATGACCTGTGATAAGGGAAGTATGGCACGCGGAAACCCACAAGGCTCTACACAGAAGTCCTCTTTATGCTACCCAGGTGCAGAAGTGCATCTTGTTTCTACAAGAAGCATCATCACAGCCAAAAACCCACTCATTAGAGAGGTGAACGCCCAGATAGGCTGCCGGCTTATTCCGGGGGAACTCACCGTGCAATGCGACTGTTCCAGGGAAATTACAGGGGTGAGCGATGCCCCCTACACAAAGATTGAGACGCCAGGTTTTCCCCATGGATACAGGGCCTGGAGGCACAAAAAACAAAAAGAGAGCGGTAAATCCTTTCCAAAAGGCCTTGGATGTGCCGTAAATACCCCAGTACAATCGAAGAACCTGACAAAGCCTGTACCGTTACCGCCCCAAAAATCTCCATTCAGGTCCCCAGCCACATCCAGGGTTGTCAACCTTAGAATGGACCCCGAAAATTCATTGTACCGCCCGAGGCCTGTTCAAAACTACGAAATGTTTGTGAAAACTGATACATCCTCATGTAGCAACACAGAGCTACTGCATAACGAAAGCATTTTGGATAGTGGAGAACATGGGGGTTGCTTATGCAAGGAAAAGGAGCCTTTTGCTCATATGGAAACGAGAGCTAAGAGGCCACCAGAGAGTGATCAAATCTCTCTTAGGATTAGCCTTGGGCCAAAAGTAAATACCCACAAAGCAGATTCCATGTTCTGTGGGATACCTAAGGCTAGGAAGCTTGCAAACGATGTTCAGCCTGCAAATTCGTTTATTTCGGGTATTCTCAAATTGGAGGATCAGCAATTTATCGGTACTCCGCCGAAAAACTTGGCCGTTTTGCAGGAAAAAACAAATTCTCCGGCACAGAAGCCAATTGCAGCCCTAGATTCTAACCAGCAGGGGTCGGGAACCGCCAGCTGTAGTGTCCTCAACAGCAAGTTTTTCTCACAGGACCTGGAGCTCGAGGATGATGGGGGTGAGCCGGAAAACAAGTGTAGGGGCCCGGGTGCTTTGGCAGCTGGCCAGCCACTGAGTAGGAACTACTTGAAGATAAAGGAAATAAACACCAAGGCTAATGAGGGATACACAACGGTGGTCACAAGAAAGAAAACCATGATTAGGTTGTTTTCTTGTCCAAAGTCGTATTTCAGAAGAACTGTAAAGGACAGGCGGGTATACTTCGATATGAACGGTTGGGTTTCTGTCCACAACAGCGAGCCAAATATAAAATCCATTTATGTTGAGGATACCGTCGAGCCCAGCTTTGAGTGGAGTGGAGAAAAGAGCATAGTTGACATTGTTAAGAGAGTCGATCTTGAGTTTGAGTTTGATCTCTAAGCGGCGACCTGTCATCAGATAGAATAAATGAAGTTCACAATGACCAATACAACTTGTTGGTAAGACTCACGGAAGAACGACGCCCAGCACCGCGCACCTCTTCCAGTAATTTGTATTTTTTGCCTGGCTCTTTGAGAGAGTAGAAGACGAGCACTGTATCATAACAGAGCCTATTTCAAAAGATTAAAAATTTGGCCTTAGAAATGACTAAAGTCATAGCAGTGATGAGTGGAAAGGGAGGCGTTGGGAAAACTAGTGTAGCCGCGCTGGTAGCACAGATTCTTTCCGAAAGGTACAGAACACTAGTACTTGACTTCGATATATGTGGTCCGAGTATTACGAGAGCACTTGGGGTCAGAGGATCCCTTGTTAAAACAAATGTAGGGTTTCAACCCCTGTCTGTGGGACCGTCCCTGGATTTATTGTCCTTTGGGTCCATTCTTCAGCCGGCCGATGCAGTTATCTGGCGGGGTGCAAAGAAGCTTGTATTTCTAAATCTCTTCTACAACTCTGCCATTGGATACGACTACGTAGTGATTGACACTCCTCCTGGAATTTCCGAAGAACATGAGTTCCTTCGAGACAAGGATGTGCAAGTTATTGCTGTGACCACGCCACAAAATATGGCACTGAACGATACCCAGAGATGCATAGAATTCTGCAAAGAAAATAATATGGAGATCCTTGGGCTGGTAGAAAACATGTCCTGGATCAGATGCAGGTGCTGCGATGAGATTTACCACCCCTTCGGCAGCAAGGGCGGCAAGCAGCTGGCAGACGAGTATTCGATAAAATTTCTTGGAGAACTGGAAATTGAGGCCCAATGGTCTGGAGCTGTCGACGAAGGCAGGGCTACGGAACGGTGTAAAGGCTTCAAGTCCTACGACTCATTGAAGGGAATCCTCTCTGGTTTAGGATTTCTATAATATTCCTAATGGCATGCTCACAAATAGATTCGACTGAAAGAAAATGTGTTTATTCGTGATATCATACTCTTAGCAACAGAAGGGATGTTTCTTCGGCTTTTTGAACTTCATGCCTTCAATTACTCTTCTTGTATCTTTTGGAAGCACATCTGCTATTTCGGTAAATAACTTTTGGATGTTCTCACCTGTTTTAGCGCTTGTTTCATAAAACATCAGCCCTTCTTTTTCTGCGAATTGTTTCCCTGTCTCCCGGGACACAACAGATTCATCAGCCAGGTCCATTTTGTTTGCCACCAGGACCTTCAGAAACTCCTGGGGCTTGTCGTATTTTAGCTCTTCGACCCATTTTTTAGCGTTCTCAAAGGACTCCTGCGAGGTGATGTCGTAGACTATCAGGGCAACCTGTGCGCCCCTGTAGTACATCGGAATCAGAGAATAGTATCTTTCCTGTCCTGCTGTGTCCCAAATTTCATACTTGATGGCGCTTCGATTTTGGAATATCGTCTTTGTTAAAAATGATGCTCCAATAGTGCTTTCCTCCTTTGGATTGAATTCGCCTTTGACGAAATTGAGCACGATGGAGGACTTGCCCACGGAATAGTGGCCCAGAACCACCATTTTGTATGTAAATGTCTTCATATCTATTGGAACATCCATGCCTACCAGCATCAGCCTCTACTTAAACATCATGTAAAACATTTGTTTCTGATTGATTGAAACGAAGGGGCTTCTGTTTGGTAACTAATCACAAAAATCAGTCCAATCGGGTAGATTCCAGATGAGGCACACTACCCAATAAACAGCTTGTCTATGGTCAACACTTACAGATATCCGAGATACGGTGTAGAGTAACATCCTATCTCATAGGCAGCCTGGCTATCGTAGGGCATGGACCTAAAGGGCGTTCTGTTCGAAGTTAGCCAGTGGTCATCCAAGTTTGTTGCTCAATGTATTGTGCGCTGGCCCTGTCTCGCAAATATGCTAGGATTTGGTGTTCTGATATTGTGGCTATTAAGTGGATTATAGCAGTATAGTTGTACTGGTGATCAGGGAGCCTTGGCAGACCCTCTATTTTTAATAAACATGTTGTTTGTTTTATTTGGCGCAATAATGGTAATTTCAAATTATTCTTTTGTTTACCTGAAAACATGGGAGGCGGCGATGCAAAAATAGATCTTTATAGCAAAATAGCCAAGTTGCCATCATCAATTCAAATATTTGGAGCTCCAAACAGTATCTCATCGGCAGAGTCAGCAAAGCTAGACGAAATAGACGCAAATTCTCATGAAACGTTCACTTTGGAGGAAATGAGAGTTTTGATTCTAAATTATCGCAAGAAAAACAAAGACTTTATCATTGCAAGGGTAACCACGGCAGATCCAGACAATCAGTCGCTGTTCTACAATTTTTACTATGCCGCTGCAGAAATCAATAGAATCTTGTTCAGGTACGAGCCAAGCAGGAGACTGCTGCATAGAATGAAGGTAAAAAACCCACTAAACAACATGTATATAATAGGACAGGTGTTCTATTACAAGATATCCTGCAGAGAAATAGACAGGGCCCTCGTGCACTACTATTTTAATCACTCGCAGGAGCAGATAAAGTCCAGAAAGGCATTCAGTGCAATATTCAGACACAAGCATGGCTTTTTCGATAACGACAAGACCAAGAAATCAAAAGATTCTATGGATATAGAGGAACAGAAGGCTCAGAGAAGCCACAGTATCGAAGAAAAGTCTCCCCAAGAGATAATAGAAAATATTGCAAAGGGTGAGATCGAGCTGCCACAAAACATAAGCCTGGACAAGAAAATCAAGTACTCTGCAAAGTACTTTGCATCGGATGACGACTTTCTGATCAAGCAGGATGTTAGAGACTGCTTCAAGCGAAACGCCCTTGAGCCAGAAGACGATTTCCTCTACGAACTTGATAGAACACAGAACGACTTCATGGCACTCTTGGACGAAGATTCCGGAGAGGAGGAGGAGGTAAACGACTGGAGACGTGTTCTGTCGGCACATATATCCTTGGCGCTGTCGATGCTGTTCATTTGCCTGATCATGGGCGGCGGCCCCGGCATTGCTCTAATTTTCTTGCCACTGGCAGTTTTGATATTCTTGTCCTTCCTCTCTTCTCTTTGCTATGTCCTGTGTTGTAGGCGAGACTCTTTCGACACAATAGCCGTAAACAGCGTCGAAGAAGATCTATAAGTTAGTAAATACTTTTGCCGTGTAGCTCAAAGCGTTATTATCCCATTTGATATATTATCTATATTCGTACGAGCCATTCATAGCGCCTCTAGAGCCTTTGGCAACCAAGTTCTCGCATCTACAAGTGATAAGTCCTCGTGGCGCAGTATACTTAACAAGAAAATTTATTTGTCCCAGTATCACTTGATATCCATGCCTCCAAAAAGCGTGATCAGATAGTCTTGGGCCAGAACATACAAGCTCAGTGAGCAGTTGCGGAGCTGAAATCTCCCCTTCTGGAGAACTAAGTTTCCGAAAACCAGGAGCTGAAGAGCTAGAATGCCCATGAGCGTCACCCTCACGCTACTGTCCTGGAAAACATACCAAGAACCGGTGCTAGGAAGTAGCACAGATCCTGCTATGTGGGTAATGAGCAAGTTAAGAATTACACCGTAGAATGTGGAGTACAGGGTTCGTTTGTAGAATCCAGCTCTTATGAAGTGCTTATAGATACAACAATAGGGTGCAATAAGCTGTGGACTTATCAGAAATACCGCTGCCTGTGCTTTGGAAATGTCCAGAAGATCCCTGATACCAGCAGCAGTCTCAAGAATCGCATTAAAGAGAAAGTGATATACCAATCCACAGACAAGGAAGCTGTACAAGTTCACGACGTAATCGAGCTGCGGGATCTTTGATGCTGCAAACAGCAAAAAAATCACACAGACGGACATAGACATTACGGCAAAAACACCCGGTCCACTCAGCGCCTCATTAAAATATAACATGCCCAGAAGGCTGGAGAGGATTGGGGAAACTAGCATCTTCAGCGGCAGGGTGAGGGAATACGGCTTGGAAATCGACCCGGGAACGATTATAAAGTTCTCGAGAACCACCTCAAATGGATATAGCAGTGCCCCAAGAACGCCTATGCCTGGGGTGCTAGGCTCCGTCCCGGTGACTTCAGTTTCAATACTTCCTATTGTGACCGGGTTCCTAAGCATTCTGTTAATTAAAAGGCCGAAAGCTAGCAGGATGGATGAGAGTATCAAGAGAGAGAATGCTCTGATCGATCCAATAGCAAACAGCGACAGACTAGCAAGAATAGTTAGTGAGGCAAGCAGCCTTATGGCAGTCAGATCTAACAAAACTGTTCTCTTGGGCTTCCAAGCAACGATGGCCATGGTTAAAGAGCATGCCAGTAGGATCGAGGAATAGGATGATTTTAAATATACAGAATGATGCTCCGTTCCAGCAAACATGCCAAATACAAATACAGGAACTAAGGAAAGCAGGCTCTGTACAAACCCTGCCTTGAGCTGGTTGTCGTTCTCAAACTTAAGTGGATGTCTCTTCACCAGCTCTAGTAGATAGGACTTGGAGAGGAGGATGTTGAGAACAGACACAATCGTATACAACGTCAGGTTTAGGCCCAGTGAGGCGGCAAAAGGCTTCACGGGAAATCCATCGGAATCCATGGGTGATAAATAAACATATTTTACAAAGGAAAATCGAAGACCGCTATCTGGGAAAAGTTCATGGGCCTTGACCCAGTACGAAAGTCAAAACAACGGTCTCGCATGATCGGCCTGCTAGGCCTCGTTCTCTGCTGATACTTATCAAGACATCAGCAAAAACAAAATACCAAAAAAAGTCTCCCCCATGGAAGCCAGCACGAACTACTTTATGCTATATCCCATTCATATAGATTCCTCTAGGTCGCTGGGTGAGGGTAGAAAGTATCCGGCCACCAGCTGCATCCCCAAGCCAACTTTTAGAGAAATCAAGCTGGCTCTAGATGCTCTGGAGATTCAATACAAGGAAGAAGCATCAAAGAGACATCCGAAAGACCTGTTGGAAAAGGGGCGATTCAGCATCTGCAAGTCGAGCACCAAGCGGGAAATGGCACTAAAGATTGCAGAAGCCTTGAGGGATATTAGGGAAAAGAAGATACAGGCAAGCTTCAAATCAAAGAGCAGAAACTTCTTAAATTTGGTTCCTGTGTCAAGGAAAAAGTCAAAGAAAAAGTAAACCTTCTGTCTCTTCTTCAAAGGGAATTCAAAAGCTACTTGTGTGCTTTATCTGCTAGGGGCGACTGCATCGCAGAGCCCCCGGCCCGTATTTTCTTGTGCGTTTCCCCTTCATAGACCATGACTTGTCCGAAGGTCTGCCTGATGGCGGAACATCTACTTCCTGCCAGTAAAGACGACAAGGACTGAATAAAATTTTTAATTGGCTACGATCTTCTCATACATTCCAATAAATTCATCAGCAATAGCCTTTTCAGCACTAGATCGGACAGTGCTCTCGGCAGGCAGCAAGCTAGGGTACTTAATGAGGTTCTGAATCTCATTGGAGTAGAAGTACTCCTCGATGTTGTCGGTGGTGAGAAGCGGGAGAGGAAGCGAGTATCCCTTCTTGAGCTCAGAAACAGAGTGGAATGAGCCGAAAAGAGGGCCAAGCTTCAAGAAAGCCGACTCTGTCCACATCACAAGCCTACCAAGCTTGCCACCTGGTGCAAGATTGAGCAGATTAAGAGAGTTGACATCCATCAATTCAACACCTGCGATGTTTGCAAAACTGAAGAGATCGGCATTATCATGAATGATGAGGAGGCCCTTCCTGCTAACAAATCGCCTGTTCCTATACTTTCCCTTTCCCTTGCGGAGAGACTTGGAGTCCTTCACCTTCTTAAGGTCCTCATCGAGCCCAAGCTTGGCGAGAATCTCGGCTGCATCCTTGGTCTTTTGGAACTTCGAAATCTCATCAGAAACCACTAGCGGGAACATGGGAACCTTCGATATTCGGTGGCCCCTGGCCTCAATTATGGCCGGGATAGCAGTGGCAGCCACAGACATGGCAGTGACAGTACGCCTGAGGCAAAGAGGTGTCTTTCTATGCCACCGTCTATGTGTCTTGGTTGGGTGGGCCATCCTACCCTTACGGCAGAAATTGGCAAAAGCCGCTTGCCCAGCCCTCCTGGTACCGCTTCCCTTGACCCTTGGAACCCTGGCAATGGCTCTACCAGTTCCCCAAGAAACAGCAGAGTGCTGCATGCCTGCATTCTCGTTGACTGCATACGGCTGTCTGGAGTTCTGGTTCATAAGAGAATGGACCTTGAGCACAAGATCGTCTCTCAGCTCTAAATCAAAAACAGCAGGCCTCTCGACCGTTTTGAGCACAGTTTGTCCATCTATATCGTAGACATTCACCCTTTGGCTCATTACCCTTCCGCGAAAAAAAAATTTTAAAACAGTAAAAATTTTCATGAACAGGAAAATACTGGCAGTGAGAACATACTGGGCACGACCCTCTGCACGCTAGTGGTACTGAAGTATGAACAATAAAATATTGGTGCTGTTTGGTGCATTATGGCAAGAGTTGAGAAGAATACCTTTCCTACGGCACCTTGAATAGCATATGCCAAGTATCAGTTCATTACATGGTAATCCCTCTTGTTTGCCCACTCTAGAAACCATAGATGGATAATTTCACACGGAAAGGATGAAATAATCCCCCTAGGCCATTGCTCAAGTAGCCAGAGGTTGAAGATTTTTCATTTGATTGCGGTGAGGCATCAAATAAAAATGAAGAATGCACCATTCTCTGTTGTGCACAAGTCCTGCTACACCATCCAGCCACGCTTTAGGATCACTGATAGGCCAATCGCCAAAAAATTGAAAGGGCTTCTGACCAACCAGAATAGCCCACGCTGTAAAATAAGTCCCCGATTTTAAATTCGCTGCTTTGAGTACCCATGGGAGCAATTGAGAAATATTTTGGAATCGAAGAGACCAAGAAGCTGTCGGATTCAAAGCTGTCCCATCGCTCCAAAAAATACCTGGCAAAGTTGGAGGAGGATCAGATATTAAAGCAGGTGAACGAGCTGTATGCCAAGGGGCAGACGCCCCAGTGCTTTTCCCTGCTTGAGAGGGCGGTAAGGCTGGTACCAAATGATCCTCGCCCATTCTATCTGCTGGGGCTTATACACGAAGAGAATGGAAGGTTCGAAAAGGCCTCTATCTCCTACATTACTGCCGCAGTCTTGAAAAAAAACGACCTGATGCTATGGAAGAAGGCGCTGAATTCTTCATTGCTTACTAATGACAAGCAAAGACAGATTTTAGCCCTTGAGAGGATCTACAGAAAAGAGCCAACAGAAGACATTCTCTTAAAGAAGATGGAGATCCTCAGGGCAATGAAGAAGAAATATGGCATAATCGCCTGCCAAATAGAATTGTTTGATTACAGAGGTGTAGATAGCCGCATCTTCGATAAATTTGAGAAAACTCGCCATATCAATTCACTCCGAAAAGTGTGCTCAAAGCTCTATAAATGCGTGAGAAGCAATGTGGATGCCCAGACGGAGTACTTTGTCAGAAAAACGATTCTCAGTCTGTACAAGATCAGAGACTGGAAGAGAATCATGAGGCTGTTGGACGAGGTATATTTTAGGAACCACGGCGCTATGAATCCAGAGATCCGCTTCATCTACATGATAGCTGCAATGAACGTGGAGGAATTTAGGTACGATGCTCTCCTTGATTTCAACACCCTGATGGAGGATGCCCAGGTCTGGTATGAGCTGCGAAGCGAAAGCTACGTTTACGACCTGGCGCAGCATTTCAGAGAGAGAGGGGAGTTGCCTAAGTCCATAAGGCTGATTGAAAAGCTGCTGACCTTGCGCAGAACACTCAAAGCTGCACATCAGCTCGGAGACTATTACCATGAAGCGGGGAATATCGACACGGCCCTGAGAATATACCGCCAGATAGTGGCCGAGGATCCTATCAGCGAGGAGGCAAAGCTGAAGCTGTACTCAATCTACAAGGAGATGGGCAACGAAGACATGGCAAAGCAGTTTGAAGTTTCAACAAAAGTTCAAGAATACATCAAGTCGGTGGAGGATCCGGCAAAAGAGGGATTCAGGTTCGGTCCCGACAGGTGTATTCAGATGAGGAAGATCTTCGAGAACTCATGTAAGATTTTGGAGGACGACCCCGAATCTTACCCTGACTACGTGAGGCCTCTACTCGATGATTTCTTCAATAATGCGTTTGTGGTTATTAAGAACAAGAACTTCCGATCGTTCTCCAACAAAAACGAAAAAATTGATCTTCAGGGCACAAAAGAACTCATTAAATTTGATGAAAATCTGTCTAGAAAGCAGCTATCCGAAAAACTGGTAAGAATAAGTTCGCTGCATGGGCTGGACACAGAGGAATGGTTCTATGTCATACAGAATTCTATATTCTGCCTTATCTACTCAGACAGGCTCCAGGAAGCCTCAAAACTTATAGAAAGTAGCTTCGAGGCCTATGTATTCAGGTCTTCTAAACTTATGGTTCAGCTGCTCTTCCTAGGACTCCGAATGGGTCTTATGACCGAGAACTTTGACAAAATCACGAATATTGTCAAGAGGATGATTTATCTCTACGACTACTCGGCTATATATCTACTGTATGCGTTGTCGTACTTCTTCCCGCGCTTTCACCTCAACAGAAGCTTTGGGACCCTGCAGAAAAACATCCAGAGAATAGCCAGAAAAAAGTACCGATCGTACGCAGGCTCTTTCAGTGATTCTGATTCAAAAAGCAACATGTTTGAGCATCCGGGAGAGCGCATTCAGGAAAGCGTCACAGAATTCATGGGGATGAGCGCGTTTTTGCCAAGGTTCCTGCAAACAGATACAGTCGACTTTATCAAGGAATACAAAAGGTCCGAGAGGGCCGAAATCAATATTATTGCGGGCGTGATATTCATATCTCATACCAAGTCACGCGTCTTGGTGGAGAAGAAGAAGTATGCTACCACTGGAATCAACTACATCAAGCAAATATCCCCAGATGACTCTGTCAAATGGTACAACCTAGCTAAGGCATACCATTTCTTTGGGTTCTACATGCATGCAGAGAATCTGTACCTAAAAGTTATTGACCAGGGGCCAGAGGAGCTTAGGAAGATGAGCATCTTCAACCTATCCCTTATTTTCAAAATAAACAAGAGCAAAAAGGTGCTTGCGCACTTGCTTTCTAAAATATAGTTATACAGGACTGTACTGCCTTGCCTGCCTGGTTTTGACTGTATAAGAAAGGTGTACTAAATTCTGGAATGGGATTGCACTATTATTGTCCTCTCTTCGTCCAGGAACATGCCATGAGAGTTGTACTACCCACCAGACGAGCCACTGTGGGCTTACATTTCAAAATGGTGGTCCCAGGAGAATTTGCCAAAAATTATCAAAAAATAGAATCCTTCAATGGAGAAAAATAACAAAGAGAAGGTGCTCGAAAAAGTGCTGGAATACCTGAAGTCGGACAGTAGATTCTGGAAAGATGAGGAACCTCGTGGTTTTTCCAACCGGTTCCTCGATACAAATAAATTTCATAAGGCCTAGCCTTGGTTTTTTGTTACCCAACCGCAGGCAAGTGTGCGCAAATCCAAGCACCGCTTTCTCAAATATTTTTAAATAAGTCACCCTAATGAGCAGGGGGGATCCGATAAAAAATGTGTGGAAGGATAACATGGAGGAGGAAATGGCCAACATTCGACACCTTATCGAAAAGTACAACTATGTGGCCATGGACACCGAGTTTCCAGGAGTCGTTGCCAAGCCGCTGGGAAACTTCAAGAGCCAGGCATCGTTTGCATACCAGCAGCTTAGGTGTAACGTGGATATCCTGAGCATAATCCAGCTGGGAATCTCCATAAGCGACGAAAATGGAAAAAGGCCCGATCCCACCCACACGTGGCAGTTCAATTTCCGCTTCGACTTAGACTCCGACATGTACTCACAGGAGTCGATAGATCTGCTTGTCCAGGCCAAAATAAACTTTAAGGACCATGCAAAAAACGGGATAGATATCGGAGAATTTGGAAACCTGTTAATAACCAGCGGGCTTGTAATGTCAGAAGAGATTGTGTGGGTGTCGTTCCATTCGGCATATGACTTTGCCTATCTAATAAAGGTCCTCACCGGAAATCTGATGCCTGAGAAGGAAGAGGATTTCTACAGATTCATGAACATACTTTTTCCGAAGTTCTATGACTTCAAGTACCTGCTCCAGGCCACTGAGCATCTTAGAAAGGGCCTCCAGGAAATCTCAAACGACCTTGGCGTCAGCCGAGAGGGGATTGCCCACCAGGCAGGCAGTGATGCCCTTCTAACCTCTCAGGCATTCTTCAAGTCCTTTGAGGTGTTTCTAACTAGAGAGGGCGCCAGAAACATGATTTGCAAGCTTTATGGTATAGAATACATCACAGATAGCATATAATTAAATATCAACAAACATTCAGATTTCTTTGTGGGCGTGCATTGACCACCCACATCTTTTAGAAAACCACAAAATGGTCCGGGATGCAGCGGTTTACACCCTGTTCTTCCTGCATGCCCAAAAGACAGCATGCATATCTATGCCGCCCATATACGGCAAGTAAACACATTTTGCTAAATACTAGGACATTCAAGCACACCTCAAAATACCAGAAAAAAAAAAGTAAAAATACGGCCAGACTGGTTTAATCATCCTCAACCTCGACTTGCTTCTCGGGAGCATATCTAATGTTACTGAGCTCGAAGCTGTTAAGGCGGACACCATCGTTCTCCTCCAGGCTAACAAGGGTCGAGCTGCCGTCACCGATGACCATAACCTTTGAGAAAGGAACGTTGAAACACTTCTGGTTCTTGTCTTGCAGCTGGAAGGCCTTCTTACCATCGATTGCCACATCCATTCTGTTAATCACACCCATTCTTCCGGCATTGGGGCCCGAGTATACGTATCCAACCCTCCCAACTTCAATAGACAGATTGCCAACAATCTTGTTGGCTCGGATATCGACCTTAACAGTGTCCCCAATATTAATCGCAGGATCAGAAAACTTAAAATTAAAGCCATCAAGCGTAGAGGTCAATGGAATGCCTTCGTGGGTATGCTTCGAGACAACCTTAGTAATCCTGAACTGAGACTCGTCCGACGAAATCTTATGAAGCTTGAACTTCCTGTTGGCTCCCAGGTATAGCCTGAAGTGCTGGTTGGTCTTTTTGACAGTGATTACATCGAAAAGACCGATTGGGGACTTTCCGCACTTGGCATCCTTTCCATTTACTGCAATCATCTTCGAGGAAATAATGTAATCCACCTCCTTCGCGGTGTTTGCCACCTTGAGGAATCTAGCAATTATGTACTTCAGCGGAATGGACAACTCCTTGTTGTGAGGCCCTGGAAGAGGCCTAACCGCATATTTCCCACTGCGTTTGTCCAATCCCCACTGCGTTGGTGCAGCCAAGAGTTTCAGATGATGGTGGGCTCCACTAGTCATTTTGAGGGCATGAAATGAAATGATAAAAATTTTCTCAAAAATTTTCTTGAGTAGGAGCAGCAATACCTACAGATCCTTGCCGTGTTAAAGGTATTGATGTGAGTATTATATTCATCACCGTGTGACTTGGGAGTGCCACGATGCATACAATCAATATAGACATTAAGATTATCCTCGTTACGTAGATTAACGCAAGAGTCTCTACTACATTTTTTGTGGTCTCTGACCATGTAATACATAAGGATCTACGCATGTGCTGCTCATATTCCTGACTTGGCCATGGCCCGACTTCCATGAGATGGCGGCCCGGCTTGCTTTTTATGAGCAAATTCCACTGTTGCTTTCCAAAAAAGATTTCGACCCTCCATCAAACAATGAATAGAAACATTCTAACATACTTGAGGATTAAGGGGACGGATGCAAGGCCAGCTTTCACCAGCAACCACATAACTATCCATAAAAAGGTGTTTCAAGTTGATACAGTCTTACACGGGCCGAATCAAAGCGAGATGTTCCAGCATATTTCCAAAAACATCCTCACGCAGTGTATCCAAGGGTATAACTGCTCTGTATTTGCATACGGACAAACAGGAAGCGGCAAGACATATACAATCCAGGGAACAGAGAGCAATCCAGGGCTTGTCCAGCGATCGCTATCATTTCTGCACAACAACTACGATGAGCTGAAGCTTTCTTTCATCGAAGTTTACAACGAGAACATGCTAGATCTGTACGAGCCAGGAAATGCCATAAGCATGAGGGAAGATCCCGTTGAGGGCGTTACAGTTGACAATTTGCACGTATTTACCTCCCGGTCTCTACTAGAAAGCCTGGAGTTTTACCAAAAGGGAATAATAAACAGAAAAACCGCAGCTACACACATGAATGAGAACAGCAGTAGAAGCCACTCGATCTTTACCATTCAGCTGGAGACCCGAAACAAAAGCATAATAAAGAGATCCAAATTGTGCTTTGTCGATCTGGCAGGCTCCGAGAAGATTGGAGACAACGAAAGCGAGCGAGTAAAGGAGACATGCAATATCAATACATCTCTGCTTTGTTTGGGAAAGATTGTACATAAGCTGAGCTCAAATGACAGATGGCACATCTCATATCGTGACTCCAAATTGACCTTCCTGCTGAAGGATTCTCTGGGTGGGAATAGTAAGCTGGCAATTATAGGAACGATTAGTATGGACTATCAGTCCGATACCATCAACACACTTAATTTCCTGAGTCGGGCAAAAATGATTTCCAACTCGCCAACCATCAACTACGATACGACCAAGTCAACCATGGAAGAGCTTGTGGAGAATCTTCGCACCCTGGACGAGGAGAACCAGCAGCTCAAGGCGGAGCTGGCACTATTCCGTGCCGAGAAGGACTGTAGCATCAAGACTTCCTTGATTTACGATGTGAAAAAACTCCGGTCGGACTTCAAGCTGCTGGAGGAGGACTTTTTTCGTGTAGCCAGGCTATCGCAGCAGTTGATCGATGGTTACTATGATGGAAACAGACAAATGATCTGCAAGATGAATGAAGCTCTCCGGGCCATCAACGATGCTCGCAAAGAGAATATTCAAAATTTACATATTAAGAAACGGAAGACCAGCGATTAATAAATTTATGATATAAATTCGGCACTACAAGTCTCTTCTCGTTGCAGGGAAGTGCCATCTAGTGTAAACGGTGGAGAGCTGCAATGTGCCACCAGGGCCGAGCACATGCTTGGACAAGACAAGCTCAAGCTTGTGAGGCAATAGAACAGGTAGATTAGTGTGGGCAGATAGAAAGCATACAGTATTTTGGTATTCGAGGCGGTATATATGACTTGGAGTTTGGATAGCTAAATTTTGCTGGCTTTCTTGTTAGGTAAAATCTGCCTGCCCTCCAAAATGACGGAGAAAAAACAATCTTCGGCACGAAGAGTGTCCTTTGCTGCAGAGCCACAAATAAACTACATTTCTCACGAGGAATACAATATGACAAAGACAAGCTCGTCGCTCAACGATATTCCCATGGATATTACAACGGATCTTGTGGAATTCAAGAATCTGAACTTGTTCAGTATTCTTGAGGAAAATACCCTGGGAAAGGAGCTGGAAAATCTGTTCCTCGACGAAGACAACCAGATCATTGATGAAGCACTTGTGGAGAAAAGGGACTCTCTTGCCAGAAGATATAGCCTGGACCCTCTACGGGCTACGGCCGAAATGGACCTGTCTACCCATGCAAATGAATCGCTGCAGAATGAGGACGAAACAGGCCGGAGAGACACCAATTTCTGGGCTCCATCTGAAGACAACTCAGCCAAGGATGTATCGGTACAGGAAGAGGTTAAGGATAACAGAGTGGCGTGCAATATCGATACGACTTGGAGATCCTCGATTAGAAGCGAGCCCAGAATGAGCCTTGGGAATGGATGCAATGATACGGGAATTACAAACAGCTCGTTTGCTGTGGAGGAACTGGTTAACACCATTGATCTGAAGAAGATGATTCCTCAGGAGACCAAGGAGCAGAAGAGCATCAGCGAGTTTCTGTCGTCGCAGGGAATACGGTTTCTGGATGAGGCAGTGATTGATGGGATGAAGCGGGACACGCTCTCGAAGTCAAGAAACATTGTTGACCCGGCAATGGAGAACTACTACAAGTTCTCTCTGCGGGAGAGGATAGAGTTTTTGTACAACTTTTCCAGTTATCTTATTGACAAAATGAAAGATCTGCAAAGGGACATTGAGGAGATACAGGGACAGGTGGATGTGAATAGCCTGAACAAGGAGAATCTCAAGAAGATCCGGAACGAATCCAGAAATAAGTCTAAGATTGATTGGTATGAGCTTCGGAAGATCTACGAGATTCAATTCAACAAAAAGATTCTTGAGAACAAGAGCAGAATTTTGGAGCTGCTGGCTGCCCGCAAACGGGAGAGCTCTAGGGTCGAGAGCCAGGTTTCCGAGAAACTGCGGAGTGTCGAGAGTCTCAAGGGACAAATTGCGTCCTTGAGAGAGAAGATGGTACAGAATGACGAGCACAAGATCCAGGAGACTGAAAAGCTTCAGAGCATGATAAAGGACAGGAGAAAGGTTTTGGAAGCAACCAAGATCGAGTACGACAGTGTGAGCATGGCCTACGAGACCCAGGAGCGAGAAGAGCGCTCTATTGAGAAGAAACTTGAGAAGTTGAGGCTCGAGACAGAGAATTTGAAGAAAAATCTGGCGATTAAAAACGTGAATGAGCATCAGCTGGAAGAAGCCAAGCGGCAGGTGCAGAGGTATAAAACCATGTTTAATTTAAAGATCGTGAGACTGACCAAGCATGAGGCAGTGTTTGATTTGTACGGAAACCAGCTATGTGTGGAGATGAACAATCTCTGCGATGTGTCGAAGTTTTCCGTAGTCCTGAAAGAGCTGGACCCCTTCTACGAGATTGCAAGGCTTTTCCATGGGCCCAGTCCCACGAGGCTTCCTGACCTAATCAGAAGCGCATTACAACGGTTTGCACTTGCGTCCTCCATAAGAAAGGAGGTCGCAGTGCTTAAGGAAAAGACCAAGGTCGAATCCTTCTGCCACAACGGTGTTCTTTATCTCAGGTTTCACCTAGACATGGCTAAGAATATTCTGGACCTGAGCATCAATAACTCCTTCGACCTCATGTCGGACGAAAAGACCATCTGCAATCTAGGTGAAACCCCAGGCATTCTCACCCGCTATGTAAGAGACAGAATTAATAAATGATTTGTTTAATACATCTTCTCGTAGGTTAATGCTATACATGCTGGGCCTTGGGCATTGATAGAGACGCAAACTCTCTGAAGCTAGGGCTTGTCTGCACCAAGTCCTGGTGGTTTCCCATGCACTCTAGTGTGCCCTTGTTGAAGAAGAATATCCGATCAACATTCTTCAAGTAACTGTCATCATGAATTATCATCAAAACTGTCTTTCCTGGGGGCCCATTTAGTATTGTGTTTAAAACCTTTCTCTCATAGCCCTTGTCCATTGCTGCCGTGGCTTCATCAAAGATAAGTATGGGTGCGTCTTTTACAGCTGCTCGGACCAAGGAAATCCTCTGCCTCACCCCCGCACCCAACTTGCTTCCCCTAGCCCCTGTCATGGTATCATAGCCATGCTCCAACCCGAGAAAGGTTTCGTTGGCATCAAAAAGCCTGGCCTTGCTTTCCACAGAGTCTCTCGTAACTAGCTTATTTCCGACCCTGATGTTATTCAGCACGGTATCGTCCAATGTATAATCGTCTTGGGAAACATACGACATTAGTCTCAGCACAGACCTGCTGGAAACGGCCTTGATGTTGACTCCATCTATCAGAATATCACCTGTATACTTTACAAATCCCAGCAGAGACTTTACAAACGTGCTCTTCCCGGATCCATTGTGCCCTACGATGGCAATAGACTCGCCCTTGCGTATGACCGTGTTGATCCCCTCGACAACCAGCCTGTCATCCTGGTACAGATTCACGTTTCGGAATTCGATGGCGTCGTTGAATTCTAAATCGGCGTCTTCAGGAGGGTGTGTTGGCAACAAAGTACCCTCTGTTGCCAGTTCGTTAATTGAAAGCACCATACCAGACACAAAAGACGACATCTCCCTTAGAAATAAACTCAGATTTCGAAAAACCAGCATATACGATACAACATGACTGTATTGGTCAGGGAAGTAGACATGCCTCATTAAAAAAAACACCCCCATGGATGAAATCTCGGAAAAGCAGCTGCTGAAAAGGGTGTTCTGCTCTTGTGTAAACTTCATCGCAAAGAAGTGGCGCCTCTGGTCTCTAAACCCTTGGTAAAAGTGCTCGCCTTCCCTTTCCTCCAGACCACAGGATTTCAGGAAGTCGAAGTTATAGAGCTTGTCAAAGAGCCTGGATGAGTTCCTTCGCTTTTCCCCTATGTATGCTGTGTGTGGTCGAAGCCTCCTGGACAGGTGCACCATATCCAGAAATATATATGCTACCAGATAAAGAGATAATATGAGAAGTGGGGTTGCAGAAGCTGCGTTGCCAGAGAGCGCCCCGTATATCTTGTACAACGAGCTTATGAAGAAAAAAGCCAGGGAGACACACTTGAAAATGATCATGTCGAGTATGTTTCGGTATACAGTAACTTTGTTCTGTATTGTGGCTATTGTCTTGCCAGGATCGCTTTTGACAAAATCTACGTAGCTTAGTTTCATCGATTCTGAAAGAAAGTGTCTCATTAAAACTTTCGAAAGCTTTTCAGAAAAGAAGGCATGAATGATATAATGGGAGTACCTGAGACTCAGGCATATAAGGGTATCTTTTAGGTACTCTGGAAGAGCCCTGGTGAAGTCCGGGGATCCGCTGGATTTTGCTAGAGCTTGGATCCGCTCGAGAGTTTTGATGTGAAACACAGCAGAGGCGATATTCAAGACCACACAGACGAGCATTCCAGGCATAATGCCTTGAAAAACACTAGTCTTGTTAAGTAAGGTTTGCCCAACAACATCTTGCAGCAATGCTATGAAACCCAAGCGGCTCATAAAGGAGCCAGAGGCCACTGTTAAATTTCACAACCGTCCAATCGGATGCTTCAGCCCAGAACGCACTCCAAGAGATAATGATTGGTTGTTGGGTGAAAAGGGATTGCCGCTCAGCTTCTATGGTAGCATAGGGCGACGGTCGCAGGGAGTGGCTTGGGATCAGTAGTGTTTTAGTACCCTCATACGACTTGAGAAAGATCCTTCCTATCAGCTGAGCTAGCCACGAGCTCCTAACAATGCCACCAGCATATCTACACGAGTGTTAAGATGGTGCGTTGACTGTGATGAAAAATCCTGAAAAGTTTTATTTTACAGGAAAATTTTGCCCTAATGGAGCAGGCAAGCAAAATCACAAGCATCATTGCCCATATAGACCATGGAAAAACCACGCTGATTGACAGTCTGATTGCAGCACAGGGATATTTTTCGAAGTCTCTCGCAGGAGAGCTCAGATACTTAGATAGCAGAAAGGACGAGCAAGAGAGGGGAATCACGCTCAAGCTGACACCGATTAAGCTGCAGAACGGCCATATCTTCATAGACACTCCGGGACACGTGGATTTTGAGTCTCTAATCCGCAGCTCATCGATTTTGGCGGACAACCACTTGATCTTAATAGACGTGAATGAGGGGATAACCCCCAGAACATACAGCCTGATAAAGTTTATAGACAAGACCAGATCCATACTTGTTCTGAACAAAATCGACAGATGCTCGGACTTCGATTCTGTGAGCCTAGCTCTTCACCAAATAAATGGATTGATCGGAGAAGAAGTTTTCGAGTGGTCTAAAAACAACATTATTCTCAGTAGCGCAGTCCTCGGGGCAGGTATTTGCCACAGAACATTCAGATACTCGAAAAAGAACACGCTTGCAATGGCTTTCAGAGCATTCCAGACACTGGACGATAAAATCAGCCATAAAGATGTGGAGCAAATAATTGCAAAGTACGGTATCAGACATCCAAACAGAAAATCTATCTTTGGTTCTGTGATGCCCCTTGCAGAAGCCGTATTTGACACAGTTGAGTTCCTCTACGAGAAGGACGATGTTTCTGAGGCAGTCTCTGGCCTCTCGTCACTGAGTCTTGGCAATGTAGATAGGCCGTTCTCGCTTGAGTCTAGCTTCTACTCAATACATGGCCAGCAGGAACCAGTAGTCCTGGGAATTACGGTGTACGGACTCTTGAAGGCCAAAAACCAATACACGAAAGACAACATCCTGTTTGCCACAAAGCTCATTTCTGGGAGAATCTCAAGGGGCGATGTCCTACACTGTACGGACTCTGGCTCCGCAAGGAGGGTTGTGGTTGATCATATATACACCTTTGCCATTGATACTTTTGAGGAGGTTGAACATGTCCAAGGCCATACTCTAATGTGCCTGCAGGGCGACTTTCTAAAGGACTCGGTTGTAAGCTCTGAGCCAGTGGACTTTTATCTAAAACCCTTCCAGACACCCTTTTTCAGATCCAAGATAGCACTGAGAAACTTCCTGCAGCTTGAGGACATCAAAGACACTATCCGTGCCATGTCTTTTACTGAGCACAACCTGAAAGTCAAGCTAAATAGGTTTGGGGAGCTGGAGTTCAGGTGCAGCGGAAACGTACAGTTCGAGAAAATATGCTTCGATCTGGAGGCTGCTGGATACGAATTTGTCATCAGAGAACCGGGAAGGGAGTTCAGAGAGTTTCCAAGAATTGTGAAAAAGCATGCATATCATGACGAGTGTACCGACATTCTGATTGTTATTGGACCAGTAAAAGAGTTTAGCCAGAACAACAAGGTTCTTATTGAGCATCTTGGCACTGACTTTGACGAGAATGCTAGATCATGCAGCAGAAAAAACAATGTATATGTCGTTGAAAGCCCCGGACATGCACACATAATTGAGAGTGTTCTCGAGATTTTTACAGACTCGGGGCCACTGATCAAGGAGCAGATAATCAACACGTTTATATATGTCAAGTCTACCAAGGAACACGGTAACAGCTTTTTTAACACACTCAAGAACGAGTTATCCCACGTCTACCTACAATCTAGCCCCTCGATCTGCCCTCTGTTTTTCTCCCTGGCGCTCTCGCTGTCTAAAAACTATCTTGGGGCTGTCTATGCTTCTCTGCAGAAGCACTTCTATCTGATGGAGTCCGAGGATTACGATGATGAAACCGACTTTATTATTTTGAAATGCAAGGTCCCCCAGTTTACCTTCAACGACCTGGTCGAGGAGGTCCGCATCAAGTCTAAGGGCACAGCATATCTCGAGGTTTGGGGTGGAGAATATGTGGACGAGGGCGACTTCCACGAGATGATCGATGGCGTACGCAAAGAAAAGGGCCTTTATATCGACGAGAAGATCGTAGAGGATCCAGAGAAGCAGAAGGCCATTCGAAAACAATTCTAAGCCCTTAATGTCGGAAGTACTCAATCTCACAAAGATAGAGATGGCATTTCTGGATAGACATACCACCCAGCGACACTCTTGCTGCATCTATGATACATAAATCATTTTTTTCGATTCTGGCTGCATACTATGCTTTTTTCTTTGCATTCCACTTACATGAAAAGGCACTGCCTACAAAAAAATAAAACAACTATAAACACACAGGTAGTGGACAGGATACTTTTAAATGCAGGCTTTTTACACTCTTCCTGGTAGATGATGATGCCCCCGAACTTCATGTTCTGAGCCGAGAACCCAGACCTCAGAAATTTCTTCTTGGTGTTCCAGTTGTATTTTTTCGGCTTGGTAGAAGAACCATTGTAAATGCTAATTATCTTGTCCTGTCTAAATACCTGTCTGCACCTCGGGCAAGTAGTTTCCTCTATGGACTGAATCCACCGCATAAGGCATTCTGAGCAGAACAAGTGGCCGCATGGCGTCATGCACGGCTCTTCGGTGAGGGAAAGGCATATGGCACACGAAAAATTCGTCTTGAGTGTTTCTACGGCCCGCTCTTCGTCAGAATCCAGCTCTCTCCTGGTTTTCCTCCTCCCCTCCCTAGAAGGTTTTTGAGCATCCTCACCGTTGCTTATATCTGGGATCATATCTTTGAGGGCGCAAAAAGTGGGAGTATATTTGGGTCCAGGCACAGATTCCATCAGAACAGAGCACGAAAGAGCCCCAAGACTGTCAAGGCGCTCATACCCCGACGAACAGAGACGGTGACTAAATAAAAATTTTCTAATGCCCTCAAATATGATAATGGATCTTACCGCAGAATTTGTGAGAGCACTAAATAATATGATACCAAAAGTAGATGCTGCTAATCAAGGCGATATCTCCAGTATAAACGCGCTGCGGGCCAGAATCGTCGAAGTGATGAAGCAGCTAGAGAAATCGGAAGAACGTATCAATGCACTGCTGTCACGTGTGGAGAGCGCCCGCTCCACGCGAAGGGACGAGGTGGTCTATGTAAGATACAATGGAGATCTCAAAGCCATTGTTTCCCCCAGTGTGATCAAGCCAGAGATTGCTCCAATTGCCAGACTTGAAGGCGAGTGTGAATGCGTGTTCGATAGGCCCACACCCTTCGAGGGACCGAAAGGGTACTTTACGATTGAGACGGAAGACGAACTCAGAAAGCTCGACAGTTCTCTTGAAATAGTTTGCTTGGGAGTATTTGATCACAGCTATCGCTCATTTCTAGGCTTCAGCTGCTACTTTGCGCTCTATGTCCCATCGGGGCATGTCTATATTGTTGACACCATCAAGTTCAGAGAAATAGTACCACAGCTCAGGATACTGACATGTGAGGTCAAGAAAATAATTCACTGCCGAGAGTGTGTGGAGAGGCTGGCATTGGACTTCGGAAAGATCGGCTGCTACCAGAACTTCGATGCTCCTGAGCCCAGGCCGTTTATAGACTGGAGGATAAGGCCGCTAACCGAGGCGCTAGCCTCCATAATGTGTCAGAGCATACAGGAAACAGCTGAGAAGATCAATGAAGGAATTCCTCTTGAGCACCACGAGATGATGGTAGTCAATGAACTCGAGGAATTTGCTGAAAGGTTCAATCTGCCGGCAGACCTAGAAATCCTCGCAGATCTTTTAAAACTGAGGGCCTATCTTTCCAGAAACAACGACGAAAGTGCTCAGTACGTTATGACGGACGTGCAATTGTATAACTTAATAATCAACAACCCCACGAGCATTGACGAGCTGGAGCATCTGTTCGAGAGGATGTCATCTGTCCTGAGACTCCATGCAGGTGACTTTCTTCTAGTTTTGAAGAAAAGATCCAAGCCGTTTTCGCTGGAGAACCTCAAGAGCAAACAAATACATTCTGGGGCTGAAACAAAGGACATATCTGATGATAAATATAGGACATTTGGGGACGGCACAGGCCGTGTTCCCGTAAAGGAGCACGAGGACGAGAGCAGTCTGCACATCTCTGTTGAATAAGCCCGTGGGATCGATCCAGTAGAACCGGCATTATCCACGGTGGTTACGAATTAACCATCCATGCCCTGCATCATGATGCAGAAGGGCTTTGTAGACTCCTACCACACATGAAACGGTTTCATGTTCTGCAATATTGTCCAGGGCCCATTGTTCCGGTGCTGAATGAAAAACAGGAAGACGAATGGAATTATATCATCCAATGTCTCTTGGACCACTACAAAGGGAAGCTGGATTATACACTTTGTCATCACCGGATTCATTACGCTGTTTTTCACCCAGATGTTTGGACAAAAATATGGACTGCAGATAGCCGTGATATCTTACAACATTAGTTCCTTTATATTCTTCCACTGGATCGTGGGCGATCCGTTTACCGCAGAATACCGAGATTGCACTTTCTGGGAGCAAATGGCTCTGCAACTGGAGGAGTCCTCTTCTCTCAAATTCCTGGCACTATATCCCATATTTCTCTTCCTAATTGTGCATAGGACAGTGGAGTGGAATAAAAAGCTATTTTGCATAGCTTTTGTTTCCTTGATGTTTGTGGTGGTCCCCAAACTCGGATTCATGCATATGAAGAGGGTATTTGGAATTAAACGATATGACTAGCTTGGTTTTTATGGGCCCATCCACGTAGCCTCAAGGCGAAGAGCCGCCTATTTGCCAATACTGTGTTTCATCCCACACACAAATACACAATACAGAGCGTAAACAATGCCCATGAATGTGGATCCCTCTGTGTCCCTGCTTATTTCTAGGATCCGCAATGCCTCTCCTGATTGCTGCTCCGATCTAATGGCGTATGAGATGAAGAAAATGGCTGCAAGGGGCTGCAAAGATGACGACTGTCTCAAGTTTGAGATCTGGAAAAAGCTATATTTGCAGTCCAGGGGCGTATCAGTAGGCATGCTTGACTTCATGAAGGCCGCAGCCAGCCCCAGTCTGTTTGTGAAGCGGATGGGGTATCAAGGGCTACTAGGGTCCCACTGCACCAAGCAGCTTATCCTGATGCAAAATACTCTTTCCAAGGACCTCGAAATAGAGAAGTATGCCGGAGAGGCGCTGATGTTCCTAGCCAACATTTACGACCGGTCCCACTCACTGGCTGAGACCGCCCAACAGATTCAAATTCCAAGAGAATCGGATCGTTTGTACTCAAAAAGCATCATTGCAAAAAGTAAGTACTCTCCAGATGGCCTGGCCCTTCCGTTGGCCTCTTCAAAAGAAATCCATCTCTTTGTTAAGCTTCAAATTGCACTGGACAACAATCGGGTGCAAGCTATCACGGACGACGACATTGAGTGGCTAGGGAAGACAGTGTTCAGTATAAAGTGCCCGTTCACAAGGCTCAAGGCGCTTCAGATGGTCTGCAGAGTAGTGCAGTGCGGGAGATGGAGGCTGGACGGAAGAATCGTCCAGTTCCTAAGGGCCATGACAGTTCTCCCCCAAAAAAAGGCCAAGAGGCAGATCGAAATTGGTCTGGCTGTTGAGGCCACGAGGCTTTTGATAGTTTCTGGGCATCTATGCGAGAGGGTGGAGGAGTTCATATTCCGCCTCATTAACTCTGAAAACATGAACTCCAGACACTTGGGATTCAAGTTGGTGTCAAGGCACAGGGCCATCCCAGAAGTGGCCATCAATAGGATCATGGAGCTTGGCATATCCAGGAAGCTATACCTCGACGTTCTTATTGGGCTGATCGATCGATCCAACTACCAGGCTGTTTACAGGAGAGCAGACCAGTTTTTTGCGAATGGGGCAGTACAGAAAGGAGAAATCCAGAGACACAGGGAGGCCTTGACCCAGGTACTGAGCAAGGTGTGTGATTTTGGAGACCAGGAGTTCATATGCAAGGTCCTATATGAGCATCCCAAGGCATACGCCTGTGTTAAGAGGAAGGGGCTACTTATCAGGGAACAGTCGAAGCTGCTGATCAAGCGTATTATGTCTCAGGACAACAGCGACTACTTTCCCATGATTTACGACCTCTTTCCTACCAGAGGGAAAGCTCCTGAGAAAATAACATCTTTGTGCTCAAAGCATCTAAACATACTGACTAGTGGCCAAAAAGAAGAAGACAAGCAAACCCTCGACCATCTTATTGACTTCATGTGCACCAGCGGCGATATTGTGTCTAACAGGGAGATGCTCCGATGCATGCTTGGGTCTGCTGCTCCAGACCTCAGACCTCAGCTCATATCGGGCATCTTGGCCTTCAACCTCGTGCTCCCAAGCAAACTCTTCCATATATGCAATGACATTTTCATTGAATATACTGCTGGTGGTGGGCTCATTGAAATCAAGCACCCGTCATTTATCAGGGATGTGAGTGTCCTCGGGGAAGAGCCTACACATGAAAAAAAAGAAGATGGCGAAACTATAAAAACATACAATACAAACCGGCGGACAGAGCTGGAAATTCTAGTCGTTGAACGGGGGTTGCAACATAGAAGGGTGGTTTTGCTGGAGAGGATGTAATATGTCTGGGGCTACGCCAGACTCATCTACAGAACCAACGTAGTAAACAAACACATGCAGCTCCCAGAGAAAAATGGATTGTAGATGTGTTGTTTATTATCGTAGGTTACTTTACGCTATCTGAATAAATAGCCATGGCATCTCCTAGTCGCTCAAATTTCATCTTTTGGTAGAACTCCCTGTTCTTCTCGCTGCATGTGAGAATAACCTTGTAGCATCCATCTTTGATCGCCTTTTCCTCCAAGTATGTCACTATCCTCTTGCCTACTCCTCTCTTCTGTGCAAAACCAGCAACTGAAACGTCCTCTATATAGGCTTTCCAGGAGCATTCTCGTACGAACTTTGGCTCGTAGAACATCGATCCTGTCCCAAGAAGCCTTCCTTTTTTGGTCTCCACTGCAACGACAGTGAACACTCCCTTCTCTTTCCTCTCGTTGAATGTCTCGATAAACATTTTCCTTGTAATGTTCCCTACAACAGTCAATTCCTTCAGGCAGTCCAGAAAGCAATTGTCATAGTCTTTAAGTGTCAGCTCTCTGACGAAGTAGTCAAGCTGCTGCATGGGTTCTCCTTTACCACAAAACTTATTTATAGTTTGTTAATTGATCAAATATATGGAGCTTCAAAATCACAAAGGCTATCGGCCATAGTCTGGTAGCTGGAATACCTGGGGTGAAAATACCCACGAACTACTCCTGGATATAGAATATAGTAAGCCAAGTAAATGCCTGAAGCCCCCGTCATCACGCACAAAATCCTGCCCCTTAATTTTTAAGAAAGATGCATAGGGGAAGCCTACGAACATATAAGGACATAAAAACAGCTGGCACATCAAACTTCGCGGTCGCTTTTTTTTACAGGTTTGTTGTGTTCACATATTAAAAAAAACCACAAACACAAAGGCTGATCTCTCCATTGCAGATTGTGGTTCCTGGGCACCAACGGCGTGCATCGGAAGAACCATAGATGGGTAAAAAGAACCTTCCACGGGGCTGCTGGATAAGCCAAATCAATATCGTTTAATATCCTCAATCAAGTACTTCATGTCCTCGGAGACGTCAGGGTCAGACTTGTTTACCACCTCAGCCAAGTACTCTCTGTCCCATATGTTAAGATAGTAGAGAAGAAACAGTGCCCTGCTCTTGAGAACTTCATCAGCCGCGTCAATAAGGTCTTTGGAAAAGTACTTTCCACCACTCATAACATTGTGAACACTCAGTTTAAAAAGGAGCTCCTTATCCTCAACATGCTTCTCAAGAATTTTGATCATGTGGTCCAAGTCCCTGCATTTAAACAGCTGTAGAACACACATCCTAAGGTATAGCCGGTTAGGATTCTTCAAATTCTTCATGACCTGATCCTTTATCAACATTTCCATGTCCTTGTTGACCTCTCCAATGCTGAAAAACAGTACAAACTTGTCAAGATCGCTTCCTGACGAGAAGTTCTTTAGGACATACGACGAGTCCCTGGTTCCGAAATTGAGTAAAATGCTAGAGCTCAGGAAGTTGTTCTTGGGTGTGTACAGCCCTGCTATCTTTAGATATCCAAGAGTCTCGTCAGTGACTATCAGATTTCTCTTCAGAAACTCGACATCCTGTGAGACATCAAATCCACATGCCGCCTTCGCCTTTACGTAGATTTCGTACAGTGGAGAGTTGTACTTCTTCTTAAGAACATCCTCTGGCTTTTCCAATGCCTTATAGAAGCGCTGGTACAGAAGCTGTTTGGAGAATATCCGGAAAAACTCCTCGGTCAGAAACTCCTGGTCATCAAACATGAAGAGGGTGCTTTCATTACCCTCCTCGTCGCTGCACTCAGCTCCAAACAGACGTACTTGCATCTCCCCAATATTCTCATTCAAAATCTTTTCATACACTGGAACTATAGCATTCTGAATGTCCCGGTTGTTCCTGAGGATTTCATTAAAGTATCCGCTGTTTCTCAGGATAAATTCTCCAATTTCCTTGGCATAGCTGCTGGATAGCCAGCTAATTCCATCGTCCAGATTTTCGCTGATCCTTTCCAACACATCTCCGTTGAGATAAAAGGAGAAGTCCTTGAACAGGCGGACATACTCAAAAAACCTGGGTGAGGGGAAGCATAGGATCACATTGATTATGGATATGTCCTCGATGACACAGCTGTGCTCAATCTGGAACTGGATAAGTTTCTCAATCACCCTTGTATATTTGATCATGGCATTGCGGATGTGCGCAGAGTTAAGCTTTATGGTCTCTGGAGAGATATAGGCATCAAAGCACTCGATCACGGTGTCGGGATCCTCACTTTTAAACCCCAAAACACGGAAGTCACCCCTCACCGTCCCCGAGACCTGTCTACCCTGGCCTGCGGAGGCAGTTACCTTCTCGATGCTGGCGATGTAGGGCGAACCGATAGAGACACCGGCATTGAGGAGCTCAATCTCCCTCTGCTCCCTCCTTTCGTATGCATTCAAAAAACGGATCAGCTTGGGAAGGAGAAAAAAGTCCTTGCCTCTAATCTCCTTCTCAATGTCGTCCCTGCACTCGACAATTTTCTCAATGTACACGTCTCTCTCATCCATGTACTTGCAAAGTATGTCATAGATAACACCCTTGATCTCCTTGCTGACCCTGACCTTGAGAACGCCCTGGAAAAGGGAAATGTACTTATAGAAGCTCAAGCATCTGTATTTAACAAGCTTGTTGATACATTCCAGCAGGTACAGAATCATCTTCTCGTCCCTCGGACGGATGGCCTTGGCCTCTGTCCTGCTAAATCCCAAGAGAGTTCGGAGAGCTGCCTCAAAGTCATCAAAGTATGGTTCCAGCTTCAAAAATGCGGCCTCGGCACTGTCCCTGTCCACAATCAAGGAGCTGATAAATCCAAAATACTCCTCAGAGTTTTCGGGCTTAGTCCTTACAAGGAGATCTTTGTGGCTGTCCTGGTTGATCAAGTAGAAAATTTCATAGACAATTTCTTTATCCTTCCCAGAGATGTGTGGCACAACCTCCTCCAAAATCCTTCTCTTGGCCATCTTCCTGAGCGAATTCTTGTACGACTTGACCAGGCTCAGCAGGACAGGCCCCAGGAGCTTCTTGTTTAGCACTGTAAGCTCAAAGGACTCAAGCTCCAGCTCGGGATCCATGGCAATAGCCAAGTTTGCAGATATGTCATCTGGAACTCTTCTACTCTTAAGATAATCTTTAAGAAACTGGTTGCTGTGCTTGGATAAAAACACAATATCAACCAAGAGGTTGGAGATGCTGCCAAAGATCCTTTCCTTCTCTATCTGAGCCTGCAGGTCCATGCTCTTTGTGCTGTTCTCTTGGGGCCTTCCAGCACATAGGATCTTGTCCTTGGCCCCTAGAAGCCCAACTGCAAGATCAAGCAGCTTTTCTGGTACATGTATCCCATTTTCTACCAGATGTTTCAGCAGAATTAAGCAGTTCTGCTTCAGCGTTAGCAGGACTATGGCCTGGCTGTCTTCAAGATCAAAAGTTCGTATCTTCCCGTACTCAATGGAGTCCTTGGACAGGATATCCTCGAGAACCCTTATGTCAGCGGGCAATAAAGCTTGCAGGTTGCTGTATATCTTTTCACTCAGCTTGGCTAGTTGCTGTATTTCCATAAGGGTACGCCACAAATTTTTTCTATGGCCAAAGGAAGTAGCATAGACAGCGGTCCCGTAACTACACAGAACCTAGGTACTGTGATTTCTCGAAATAGGAGACGGGATATGTGCAGAAGATTTGTTTTATCGGTGAAAGCTTTGGACAGGACCCAGACACTCCGGAAGATGAGCGGTTATTTCTAAGAATGGGTACTGGATAGCAGGAATGGTCATTGATGTTGCGGTCATTCGCAGAAACGTGTAGCTGACCCTTATTCGGATCCTGAATTTTCTCATTGGTCTCCCTACCCACCACCCCTTTCCAGACCACTTGTCCAATCACCTTACGGAATATAAGGAAAATATTTACTACCCCTTACATGGCGAGCAATTTGGCGATTAGTGTGAAATCGGCCACCCCCAACAGCAAGTCAGACAATAGAATCACGAACACCAAGTACACGCTCTTTACGTTCGTTTTCATGATGATCAAGATGCAGTTTGAGACCGTTTCGTCTGTGTTCTTCTTTGGAATCATTATGGTACAATTAGACCCAAAATACAGAGTGACATCTCTCTATTCGTCGCTCCTTCCGTGGGCCATCATCTTTCTGATAAATGTCCTCAGAGAGGCAATCGACAACTACTGCAGGTATCTCAGGGATAGAGAAATCAACATGGCTCTGTACAAAAAATTTAAGGGGAACGAATTTGTTAACGTGGAGAGCCAGAATATCAAGGTCGGCGATCTCATCCTTATTGAGAAGGGCCAGAGAGTTCCTGCGGACTGTATCCTTCTCAAGTCTGAGGAGGTTTCGGGCGAAATTTTCATACGGACCGATCAGCTGGATGGCGAGACTGACTGGAAGCGAAGGAACTCGTTGTCTGAGACACAGCAGTGCTCCCTCAAGAGCCTCTTGGACATTGAGGCACAGATTGAGCCCCCCAGCAAGGACATCTACTCCTTCAACGGAAGACTAATTTTCAACAACTTTGTAGAAGGTAAAGATGACAACCATATAATATTTGGCAAATCTACCGGCTCGCCAGGAAGAATAGTCAAGACTGTTGACTTGGAGGGAAACCAGGTCGTCTCAAGTCCCCCTATGCTTCACGAGCAGCAGAAGTCCAGCAGCAGTTCTCCTGTCCGCTCCACCACAGATCATTCTCTATTTAAACGAGAGGTGGGATGTGACCTGGAGAATACAATATGGGCAAACACAGTTGCCTCGTCATCGGCGGCTCTGGGCATGGTAATATACACGGGCAATGACACCAGGTCCATGATGAATACCAACCGACCCAGGAACAAAAGCGGGATCATAGAAGAAGAGCTTGACAGATTTGTTTTGATCATGGCCTTCATCTCCATAGGGGCATCCGTTCTGTTCTCGCTCATGCGCGCCAGATTCGAATTCAAGGAATCCTGGCTCATCATCTGCCTGCGGTTTGTCATCATTTTCTCTTACGTCATCCCGATTTCCCTGAAGTTCATGATGACCACCGCCAGGTTCATCTATGTCTGGTTGCTGAGCAAAGACCCCAACCTCCACACAGTGAAGGTCATGACAAACACTCTACAGGAGGAGCTGGCCAGGATAAGCTTTTTCCTAACCGACAAAACCGGGACGCTCACAAAGAATGAAATGCTTATGAGAAAGCTCCACATAGGAACTGTCTGCTATAATGCGGACAACAACGAAGAGATTGTTAAGTCGGTGCGCAAGGTACTGGAAAAGCCTGGTCTCTCAAAGAAGCTGTTCTGGAAGAAGTCCAAAAGCATCGACTCGAAGATTTTTGAGCTTCTCGAGGCGCTGAGCGTGTGCCACAACGTCAATCCGATCGAGTCGGGGGAGGGGCTGACATACCAGGCCTCTTCTCCCGACGAGATTGCTATGGTGAACTATGCTGGTGAGATTGGGCTGAAGCTGCTGAGGAGAGACAACTACAAAATAGTGATTGAGGACCTAAGAGGCGTTGATACGGAGTACAAGATCCTCTATACCTTCCCGTTCAATAGCGACACGAAGAGGATGGGAATCATCCTGCAGAAGGATGGCGAGTATATCTTTTTCGAAAAGGGTGCCGATACTGTTATGAAGAGTATCATCAAGGAGAATGACTGGGTGGAGGAAGAGACGGACAACATGGCCCGGGAGGGCTTAAGAACCCTGGTGATTGCAAAGAAGACCATTTCACACGCAGAGTTCGAAAAGTTTTCTAAAGCATATGACAAGGCCAAGACCTCCTTGGCAGACAGGAACGAGCTGATGCTTGCTGAGCAGGAAAGCTTGGAAAAGGACTTGGATGTCATTGGTCTGACTGGTGTAGAGGACAAGCTCCAGGACAAGGTGAAGCAGACTCTGGAGAGCCTGAGGAATGCAGGAATCAAGATCTGGATGCTTACTGGCGATAAAATCGAGACAGCCATTTCTATTGCGTTCAGTTCGAGGCTGCTAACTAAAATTGACCAGTTCATGGTTATAGCAAAGTGCACCACGAAGGAAGAAATAGAAAAGCACCTGACGAATTTAAGCACACGGGGATACAACTCCCTAGTCATCGATGGGGGCTCTCTGGCAATCATCATCGAGCATTTTCTGCCCAGGTTTATTGACATTGCCAAGAACCTCCACTGTCTCGTTGGATGCAGATACTCCCCAACACAGAAGGCCATCATGGCCCTGTCCTTGAGGGAGCGGGCCCATGAAACCGTTCTTTGTATCGGTGATGGTGGGAACGACGTTTCGATGATTACTTCGGCCGACGTGGGGATCGGAATTGAGGGGAAGGAGGGTTCCCAGGCAAGCCTGGCAGCAGACTTCTCGCTCAAGAATTTTTCAGATGTTGCAGAGCTGATGTTTTTCCACGGAAGACGCTGCTACAAAAACTCATCCAAGATGGCACACATCATATTCCACCGGGGGATCATTATCAGTACATTGCAGGGAATCTTCTGTGCCCTCATCCACTTTTTCCCCATCTCCATTCTCCAGGGAAAGATGCCGGCCCTTTTCATCATCTTCACAATCCTTCCACTGTTCTGGATCATTGTGGACCAGGACATCCCAAAATGCGTCTCTATGAAGTATCCCGAACTGTTCAAGGAACTGAGGCTCAATGACCTTCTCAGCGTGAGACAATTCTTCATCACCTTGACAGTAAGTGTTTTTCAGGCATCCGCATTTATGCTGCTTCTGTATGCCTACAGCCGGAATATTGAAATCTTCTCCATGAGCGTCGTTTGCTTCACAAACCTGATCATCAACGAGCAGCTCATGGTGGTGCTGTCGGTCTGGGAAAACCTAAACTACAGGATGCTCCTGATCTGCTTTGGATCTGTTTCCCTCTACGTGATTGCTACCGAGTTCATCGAGGAGCTGAAACTAGGGCACGAGGTATTGGAGATTGGGCTGTTCTTCCTTTTGTTTATGAATGTGTTTGCGATTATCCCAAAGTTCATCATCACCATGTGCAACATCTACATCAACCCCGCATCCCATATAAAACTTCAGAAGCAGCAGTGACGAGACAATAAAGTTAGATTTTTCTCGAGGCTGTTCTTACAGTAGTGGGTCTCATGCCCTGACGTCGAGCCATATTCCTATGTCGGGATGGCTTCGATACAGCACTAAAGAAGACTCTCCGCCCTCCGCGTGTTTTTAGGATTTATTCAGCTAAATCTGGAACCGCTTGAAGATGACCTCCTTGATGGAGTCGAACACATCTTTCTCCGATCTAGAGCCATCAATGATCTCCAGGATCCCGATACTTTTATAGTAGTCAATCACTGGCTCAGTTTCTTCTCTAAAAGCACGAAGCCGAACCTCGACGGTCTCTTTGTTATCATCACTCCTGCCCTCTTGTCGGCTCAGAATCCGGCTTATAACTTCTTTTTCTGGCAGATCGAGATATAGAACAAGATCAATATTCTTGAATGTGTCGGTTTGAGAAAGCTTCCTCGGATGGCCATCAAGAATAAAATTGGTCTCTGGAACCTGCTCTTTCAGTATACGATTTACCAGTTCGTCTGGAAACAAGCGCCCCGTCCTCATAAGCTCCCGTATCTCCGCAGATGCTGGAGTGTCTTTTTTTGCCTCTTGTCGTAAAAGATCTCCCGATGTTATGTGCTTAATTCCATAGTGGTCGGCAATCCTCTTGGACTGTGTTCCCTTCCCAGATCCCGGAAGCCCAATGATGATCAGGTTCATTCTCGGCATCGTGCTGCAACAAGACATTCAGGGTAGAAATTGTTCTATATAAATACCTTGCAAACTTTGCAACCTTGGATAATTAAAAATTTTCAGAAAGCGCTCCCAACCACATTCTAGTTGATCAGAGACAGATCCGGTCACAGGCCACAAAAATGCCCTCTTATGCGTATCGACGGATCATGCTGTGGGCACTTCTCTCCTGTAGGCCAATTTTCTAGGGCTTGCTTAAATTCTAAGCAAACAAAACCCTGAATTCATGGACAAGCCAAGTTTCGATGAAATACAGGGCCCAGCAGCAGAAGAGCAAAAAGAAACAATTAAGTTTGAGTTGGTGGACACCCACAGCAACAAATATCCAATAGCAGAGCTGATTATTAGGCTAAATGCTTTGAATAAAGCCGGCAACGCCGCTTCTACTCGCGAGGGGCTCGAGCATGGAATGGCACCTGTGTACAGGGAAAACAGCCGAACAAAGCATTTTCTGGGCGGGAAAAAACTGGATGCCTCATCAGCAGGATTTAGTGGAGTTGGGAGAGTCTCGAGCACCTATCGGCCCGGGGATGAGCCGTCGAAAAAACCAGTAGACCCTTTTTCGGCTAGAATTCTGGCGTTTGAGCAGAATGTCAGTAGGTGCTTGGTAAGGGAGGATTCGGTCGTAACACCCAGCAGAATCAAGAGTATTGATAGGGAAAAGCTTGAAAGGATCTGCCGTAGCAAGATTGACGACCATTTACTGGGACGAGATACAAAGACAGGATCGTTTATGGACTTGGATTTCCAAAAGAGTCAAAAAACGGGCTATTATGAGGCCAAGGATGGAGACAAACTGAACAGAATCAGGGATATTGCATCGAGCTCAATCAATCGAATGAGCGAGTCAAAAAACAGAATCAAGACCATAATTGAGGGGCTCAGAGGCCGTGCGAACACCAACCCGGCAGAGGCAAGGCAGAAACTGGAAATAGCTCAAAGATCATCCAAATTTTCAGAAATTATTAAAAAATACCAGAATAGCAGCTGACGGGCCATCGTAAGCTCGAGTGGGGAATGAATACATGTCCTACTTGCATTCGAGTCACTCCCAACCAAGAGATGCAGTTGTGGAAGCTAACGGGTGCTGGGAGTTATAAGAAATCGCATTAGGAGCTTTGGCAGGTGAGATAGTGAGTAAAGGTTCACTGCATTTATTGACAACGACGGGCTTATGGTGAGTCAGAGGAGGATACATTTTCAACCGATACAGATGCGCAGGTATCCTTGTTGCTAGTTGTCATTGTCGATGAGGCTTCTTTTGCTGTAGTATGAGGATGTTCTACACTGCACACAGTCGATCACTCGTCTGGCCAAGTCTCTACACTTCATTTTCACCATTATTTCTGCCAGCTCGCACACAATCAACTCTTCGATCTCGCTAAACTTCCCGAAGTTTTCCTCGACGAACCCAGCAATCTCTGGAAGACTCCCGGCACGTATTCCTAGATACTCCCTGATCTTTTCCGTCGCTTTTGCTACTTCGTTATGCTTGACGTAGAATCTAATTAAATATGCCTTCATGCTCATACACCTGTGGTTCAGGGCAAGAGCCTTCCGGAAGTATGTCTCGGCAGCCTGCTTTTTGAACGTCTCGCTCAGAGCTATTCCCAGCCCAAAATAGGCCTTGTCATTGTTCTCAAGCATGCAGATGGATGACTTGAAGTAGCTCTGGGCCTCCAGAAACTGGCTACGGGAATTGTATTCAAACCCCAAGAGCGAATAGGCAAATGGATTATCCTGGATGCTCAAGCTCTTCATCAGGCAGGTGGCACTTTCCTTCGACATCCCCTTTAGGGAATAGTAGTTACCTATCACAGACCATGTCACGTGGTGCATTGGATAGGATGCAATGAGATCCTTTGCAAGAAGGCCTAGCATGTTCTCGCTTTTTTCAATCCACAAGGAGGTCGAGTAGGTGTCTAGGTCACTGATGAAGAAGGGGTCCTTGGCTCTCAGCATCTCAAATAGCTGAATCCCCATCCGCACACATCCGAATCGACAATGCATCGATGCAGCCCTTGACACAAAGTAAGAACCTATTCCCGGCATGAGCGACAAATAGTGTGTGTACTCCGGATGCATTACCGACGCTTCTGACAGATTCTGTGGGGTTTTCTCTCCAGTACGCGGATAGTCAGGCCGGTTCTCCCCCGGACTTTGGATGCTAACCCTGAGAAGGTCTTGGTAAAGGGCCATAACAGGATCACCTGAAAATTCATTTATGGGGGAGATCCAAATGTTCTCATCAAACAGGCCATATATTGGCTGGAGGAGGGGGTCTTTAAACAGGGACTTTCTATACTTCTCCACCCCAGTCTTTGACTTTCCTTTTAGGGTAAGCAGCTCCCCCATTAGGGAATCGAAGAACTCTGTATCCTTGCAATCCAAGACGAAGCTCCCGATAAAAGGGTCTACCGTGTGCTCGTTGACTGTTCTATGTTCTAGAATGTGGGAAAGGCATATGATCGCCTCAGAGTACTTTTTTAGCCTCCGGTAGTTCAGAGCCATATAAAACACAGCAGTGGTGCCCTGTAGGTCCTTCAGGTGGAAGATAGACCGGGAATACTCACCATTCTCGTATAGCAGTATCCCCCTGAGCAGATTATACTCGGTGCTCACTTCTGCCAAGCATGAGGCCAGAAAAATCGCAGTTTCATAGTTTTTGTACCTGTAGCATTTTTGCAGCTTCTCCCGTTCTCCCCCTAGCATTGAGGGCATCTTTCGGGCCAGTACCAATATAATACCTGGAGGTCCATAAAAAGAGCAGTGGCTACCGCCTACCCTCTTTTATCTTGCATGTATCCCAGGAGCCATCCAGCACACTCAGCATCTTGGAACTTTAGAGAAAACACCAAAACCACATCAAGGCTATGGGTTCTTTGGATCGTTGCGACCCAAGAGATAGTTGGAAAACATGAATATATCCTCAAAGTAGAAACCAAGGGCCCTTCTTTTTCTAACCCAGTATCTTCTGATTAGCCTCACCTGTTTCTTATCTTGCCTTCTAATGCTGCAGTTCTCGATCACAAATGGCTTGGTGCAGACTATCTCATGATACTTGGTCTTGATCGGCGCCGCAAGCTTGACCGGCCGTCTAAGAAAGACACGTGAGGTCATCTCTGGGTACGAGTCTGCAAATCTGAGCATGTTTCTTTTTGATAGAATCCTTCTGTGTTTCTTCAGAGGATTGTGCTCGCTGCAGTAGGTAAATTTATTGTTCAGATCGCAGTAGAACACCTCAGCACAGCAAGTGGCGTGGTAAGAAACTTGGCAGCCGTCAAACGAGCACTGCACTAGCGAGGAGCACTGAATGTTGCAGATGGAGCACATCCCCTCCAAGCTAACCATGTCCACCACGTCAATGGGGTCTCTTATGTTGGTGTTACAGAATGTGAGTCCCGGATGGAGCAGAGCACACAGGACATGGCCCCATTCATTGGTGTGCGTCCGTTTTAGAGCTCCATCCCTCCTCTGGCAAAATTTACACTCTGCGTCCTCAAAGTAAAAAATGCATCTCTTGCAGAGCCAGATTGGGCCAGGTGTCTCGGCTGTTCCATAGCAGTCTTCATGCACACTAATGCCACATCCCTGGCATGTTAGCAAGGCCTGGTCGTTTTTCGACTCCAGTCTTCCACATATATCGCAGGAAGACTGACCATGAAGCACCTTAAGAGAGTCAATCTGCTTGAACATATAAGCAAGGAACTCCTGGTCCAGCGAATGGAATGTTTCCGTGAACAGCTTCCTGTCTATATCCTTGGAAGAGCAAAACTCCTCATCGTATTCGTCGAGGGTAGTGGGCGGTCCTCCGATGAATGTTTCCTCCTCCTCATCAACCGTAACAGCATCAGAAGGATAGGAAACTTCGGGCCACTCAATGACCAGGTCTCTTTCAATCTCCAGCTTCTTGTATATCCTTTTATAGCTGATTTCCTCTCTCGGGAACTTTGGCATGGGATGGGGTACATACCTAGATAAATGCTGCTTGTCTAGATGCAGCATTTTAGTAAAATAAAAATCCTCAGACCCATGCAGGATGATTACGAGGCCCCAATGAAGCATCTGATAAAAACCGTCGTGCGAACATTCTATGAGCCGCATCACGTTGTTATCACAGACATCTTGCTCGAGAATATACTGCTGAGCGACTCTGATTTCTGTGCCAGGATGAAGATGCTGAACAGAGAATTCAACAAGCTCATAATACGACTAAAGGATGACAGATTGGTGAAGTCGGACATCAAAGTTGAGGTAAAGGAGGACAACAAGCAGATTTTGAGGACCGTGTACTTCTTCAACTATGCGGAGGCACGAGACATCATAAAGTATAAAATCTTCAAGATGACGAAGGCGCTGGAGGTGCGGAAGATGTCGACAGATGAGGCCTTCTATTGCCCGTCGTGCGAAAAGTCATTTTCCGCCCTGGATGCACAGGCATCTATGGAGAATTTTGTGTTCAAGTGCATCTTCTGCAAGAATGACTTGCACGAAAATGTTGCCAAAAATGAGCACAACGGCGTTGATCTAAAGGAGTTGCTGGACAGCTTGGGGAACATCATCGGGCTACTCAAAAGTGCCGACAAGTTCAAGATCCCCACTCTGGACTACTTTCAGGTTCTTGAGTTAAAGAAGGAAAAGGAGAACAGCATCCTGAGCAAGGCTGAGGCCAGCAAGGTCGAGAGCCACCCGGAACAGCCCCCCACAGAGGAGGCTAAGGAATGTTTTGAGGAGTATTCCGATGACTTTGAGAAGGTAGAGCCTCTTCAGAAGCCTACTACTAATGGGGCTGGAGAGGTTGTTGCAGAATACATATATGTGAACGGAGTCAGGAAGCTACTTTCAGAGGTTACAGAGGAAGATAAAGACCTCATGGACGAGGACGAGTATGTTAGATATTTTGAGGCCTACTCAAGGCACAATAGCTGAGTACTCCAGAAAGCTGAATGGCACTGGACACTTGCTAGAATAAATCTCGGACCACACCTTTATCACTATGGGTTTTTATTTAAATAATGCGAAAGCCCAGAGTAGGTCCCGAATATATAGGATCCTGCGAGCGCTCCTTGTCTCGATCCGAGTGCCCCGGACACTACTCCCGCAGCCACACTGTTGTATGCATCACTTTTTCCTCTAAATTTCTCCAGTGCGATTTCTGTTGCAGTATACGCAGCGCCCATTTGTGCAAAGTTCTTGCCATTCTCATGCATTGTTTTCAGAAGAGGCTTTCTGGAGGGAACAAATACCCCAAATACACATCCAAACACATATCCCTTTGCTGCATCAAGGGCAACTCGCTCAGCACATGGTCTTAGATCGCTCACAAACTTTTTGAACTTGTTGCCAAGCATAGGGGATGGATTGTAAATTTTTCAATGCCTCAAATTGGGTGAGGGCATTTAGGGATGTGGAACGAAGGGAGGGGTGCGCAGGATTTTTTGTACGTCTGGGGAACCTGCCACTGTTTATGACAGCAAGCACTGTGCCACAAGCAAGCCAAGAGAGGATCTGCTGATTGGAAGGCTTAAGTCCCCGGAAGCTCTTTATAAAGTTAAAAATTTTGTATCCAGATGAACCACTTGAAGTACTTCCATACGTACGAAACACATGTTAAGCTGAGGTGGAAAAATCAGCCAATCCTTGGAGTCCTGGTTTCTGAGTTTAGGACCAGAACCCAGGAATACTACCTGGAGGCCCTCAAGTCGGGTGTCATTACGGTGAACAATGCCAAAGTTCCACCGACATACAGGCTAAAGGACTTGGATCTGATACGGCACACTGTGCACTCGCATGAGCCGCTTCCGCCACAGATAGATGTGATAAAGAAGGAGGAGGATTTCTGGGTGGTTTGCAAGCCCGCAGGGATTCCATGCCATCCCACAGGAGCTTACTTCGAGTACTCTGTCACACGGGCTCTTTTTGGAAGTAAGCCCGTGGGGTGTGTGAACAGGCTAGACATGCCTGTCTCTGGAGTGCTCATCATAACACTGGGAAACTCAGACAAGGCTCACAAGCTCTTAGGGACGGCTGAAAAGATTTATGTGGCCAAGGTCCGAGGAGAGTTTCCTGAATATGCTGAGGTAGACAAGCCAATCGGGTTAGTTGGTGCCAGAATGCATGATGTTTCTGAGGGGGGAAAGCCCAGCAAGACCGTTTTCCGGCGTATTTCGTACAAGGATGGCTACTCACTGGTGGAGTGCCAGCCCATTACCGGGAGAACACACCAAATCCGGATCCACATCAAGGATCTTGGGTTTCCGATCGTTAACGATATTTTGTATGGCGGCTGCGAAGAGTGGGAGGCCCCCGATTTCGGAGACGGAATCTGTGGAGAGGAGGTTTCTAACTTTTCTGAGAGGGAGAAGTTTGAATGCATCATAAAACACTGTAAGGGCATCAACAATCGATCGTTCAAAATCAAGGATTCGTTTATTTGCCTACATGCCTGGAAATACACATTTAATGGCATCACATATGAGGCCAAGTGGCCAGAATGGGCCACAGGATGGCCCTGAACCACAGGAGTAGAGCTTCAGGCCCTATCTATGTATCAGCCCCTGCCAATATCATCCTAGACATTGCGCAATTCTTAGTACGTTTTCGGGATTAAATTCTTTCCACAGGGTGTTTTTAGAGCCATTGAACAAAATTTGACCTTTTCCATTTTATTTATCCGAGTCCCTTATATGCCATTGGGCTCACTTGAGGAGGACGAGCAGGTGATCCAAGTACTGGAAGAGCTGGACAGTAATTTCTCGTCAATAAGAGTGTCTCTTAGGGAGATGAGAATGAAGATAGCCAAGATTGCGGGACAAAGTAAGCAGCTCGTGGCAGACTGTGCACCCTGGGCGAGCTTTTTCGAGATGGAGGCCAAGGCAGAATTTTCGCCCCTGTCTGAGCTGCAGCTAAACAGCCTCAAGTTCAAGGAAATAACCAACAGTCCTGACAATCTGAGCTATGCTCCTCCTCGCAATCCCTTTGTCGAGGCAGAATCGTCCGAGCTTCTCAACAAGTCGCTTCTGAAGAACTTTAAATGCAATACTACAACAGACTCATCAAATGCAGCTGTTTTGGCAAAAAGCACCCTTGAAAATTACGACAACACCACGGTAGCCGACTCAGAAGAGATAGAGTATGAAATTAAGCCTTTTGACCCTGCGCAGATCCCATCGATCTTCCAGAACGAAAAAGATCTGTTTGGGCTGTACGAGCTTGTGAGGAAAAACAGGGCTGTCTCTGTCGAGTCCATTGTTAGAAACTTTCCAGAAACTTCCTCTGAGAAGCTGCAGATTTTCATATCCTTGCTGTGCAGAAAGCAGTTTGTAAAGCAGAAGGGCGGGAAACTTACGATTGATAAATAAATTTAACTACACTACCATGGGCCGTAGTATGCTTGAGCTATAGATAAGATGGAAACATACTACGCATCCCTGCTTGATGTATGAGATTTATCTTTCGAGCCATGGTGCTGCTGCGGCTCCATAGACGCCACCTTGTCGTAGTAGCAAAAATATGGCCCCATGTTTATATTGAGCACACACCTGTGGCACACCGAAAATGCCGGCCAGTACACCTCCTTGCCGGGAATGTGGAAGGTTTTGGTCACTGGGTTTCCGTTGATAAAAAAGCTGACAGTATAGTCTACTCCATTACTGGAAAGAAGACAGCTAACAGCATCGTTCTTCCCAAACCGCTCGCAGAACCTCACTCTTTTCCCCCCGAAAAAACCGTAGCCGTTTTTGCTCCCCAGCGAACAGCTGTTTCTGTCCATTCCTATGGGGCCATTTACCTCTGTTTTGGCATTGCCAAATCCCACTCTCGCAAATCCCTCGTCACTCAGGATGGTGGCCTCGAAGTATATTGTGCTGGTCCGGCGGCCAAACACAGCCACAGCCGATCTGTACCCGCCCGCACTGTAAATATTTTTTGTTCCAGGCAACTCGTGGTTGCTCGAGCTGATCAGAGATTCAGACTTGTACTTCAGGATAAAGCCTTTGGCCTTACTTCCACATTCCATTGGGCCTTGGGGATGAAATTTTTAGCATCATGAGTGTGCCTGGGTCCTCTTGGGATTGGAGGGCTGCATTGGCACCTCAAACAGGATTCCTGGGACCAGAACTGTAGACTGGGCTACAAGCCCCATCTCTATCCACCAAGCAATGTGATAATTTGCAGGGCAACTTTCTCGAAAAGTGGATCTCTGATACTGTTTCCACGATCTGACTCTCTGGCAATATCCACTCGCAGCTCCAAAGACCCTAAATATTCTATTCCGTGGCTAGAGCAAAACTCCTCCACACCAGACTCGGCATAAACCCTATTGTTGAATCCACACTTCGTGCAATTAAAGTCCTTCATGTTCTCGATCATCCCTAGAACTCTGATTCCACCCTTCCTACAAAACGAGATCTGTCTCGTGGCATCATCAAGTGAGATGCTCTGCGGAGTGGTCACAATAACAGAACAATCTGGCTTTATGTAATTCACAAGTGCAAGATGCTCCTCGGTGATATTTGGAGGCGTGTCAACAACCATCACATCAATCCCAGAGAAGTCGCAAAGCTTCAGTATTTTCTTGATGGCATAGTTCTTGGTATTTGTATTGAAGACTCTTGCCTGGTCCTCAAGCCTCTCCAGATGCCCAATGCTTATTGCGCTCAGATTCTCTCCCACCGGGATTGGCTGGAAGCTCTTATCTGTGCTGTAGATAAACCTGTCGTCCGTCCCCGTCAGCCTTGGAATGCTTGGACCCGAGAGGTCAAAGTCAAGAATCAGGGTACTCAGTCCCTTCATGGCTATGTTGGAAGCAATATTTCTCGCCACCGTACTTTTTCCGACCCCACCCTTTCCGCTCAGTATGGCCACAATGCACTTCACGGTCTTTAAGTTTTCCCTAATCAGCGGGATATCACTATCGGGCCTAGAAGAGGCACAGATGCTTGCATTGGGGCATCCCTTGCACGACTCTGCCTTTCCCGCTTGCCCACTCTCAACACCCGGGCACTTATCCATGGGCTTGCTGAAAACCCGGATTTTCAGTCCAGAATTCCCTGCAGGAAGCCTCGACGAAGTAACACCAAACTCTTGTATGGGATTAATTTATTGTGCTGGAGAACGATTCGATAAAAGAAACGGTTTTGAGATAGGCCTCTTCAAAGGCAACCTGCTCATTAATTACATCACTCAGAAACTCCACCTGCTCCTTGATATCATCATTCTCGGTCAGCACTTCGGCATATATGGAAGTCAGAATAAAAAGCATCTCAATGACCAGAGGGGTAAACTCCTCTATCCTCAGAGTCTCTATGCAAAGATCTAGTACACTTCTGAAAAAATCTGTGTCGCCGTCTCTCAATGCACGCATCATGGCCCTTTTCTCCGAAATATACTTCAACACAGCATATTTCTGGCTGTCATCCCTGCTTCTCATGCAGCTGATTAGGGCACCTTTGTACTCATACCGCCGCAACATCCCGTCGATCTCGCTAAGCCTTTTCTTGCTGGTCTGGATTACCTCGAAGGCTATCTCATCCTCATAGGCGGGCCTTCGGTCGATAAAGCTCCGTTGTTTGGATACAACTGTTTCTACCTCAATGCTGAAGACTCTTCCATCCTCAGAAGCAATGAAGGGCACCTTGTTCGTTGATGTACCGTCTGTTGCCGGGACATCCACAAGGCTGAAGGAAACCAATCTGGCATTGAGAGCAAAATCATTAATGGCCCTTAAATCACTGTTGAATGTCTTGAAATGCCCGTCCAAGGAGCATGTGTAGAGTTTCCCGTCGTACGATTGGGCAGCAGTTATATCCCTTGTATGAAGAATCTGCGACTTGACAATCTGCTTGGATGGCAGGTCAAGCAGAAACGCCCGAGATTTGCAAAACAGCATCGCTAAATCATTCCCAGCAAAGCACGCGATATCAATCACAGAGCTGTGGGTATACAGCAGGGTCTCTGAGAAGTCATCGAGGGAGATAGCAACAACATCCCTAGAAAACGCATAAAGAACACCGTCTCTGGCAAGAAGGCACCTTGCATAGCATTCCTGCAGTGTCAATGTGTGAACAAGGCAGCCCTCAACCAAATTGTAGAAGTTAATCGTGGAGTCCCTGCTGCTTGATATGAGAAGGCCGCCGGGGGTAACAACGATGTCTGTGATTTCGGCATGGTGGTCCTGGAATCGTCGGATTGAGGCTCTGTGCTCTGAAAATACCTGGACCTCTCCATCTGCCCCGCCAGCACAGACCAAAGACTCACAACCGGTGAGCGCAGTGATGTCAGATTTAAAACTTGCAATCTTCCTACGTTTCCCATCCTTCAAGGAAAACAGCTCTCCCTGAGAGGCAACCACATGACCGTCCTTTGTAGAAACAAGGCTGGAGATCGAGGCATTTTCTTGGAAAACTGTGCTAAATATGTTGTCCTTTGCATCCTTGAGACAGTAGGAGTTGCTTTGAATGAACATCCTATGGGTACATATCCGTGGGAACTCAAAATTTTATTGAAAATTTTTCGGAATAGATGCCACCAATAGACTAGGATCAGGCGGCGTGTGCATAGGCTCCTCACGAGCTGTTTCATGGCTCCAGCACATGTCGATCTTTCGGGTGGAGCATCCTATGGACACTGCTCGTGTAGATGGGAATTTCAGACTGCACAGGAAAAAACAAGGATAAGCAGCCTCCTGTACCCGGAATCTTTTATTTACTTCATGAAACAATGTTTTAGGTGCGCTATTTATTCCAGAGTCGTATTATAAACATGAAAGCAAACCGGTACACCACGACCCTGCTAGTAGCAAGCGCAGTTTCAGTTATACTTTTGATATCTGATCTGTCGTCGTATGCAAGGGGGTCAAAGAGCTTCTTGCTGGGCTCGCGATCTTCTCACGGTGACCACCAGCTTGCCTTGGGGGATAAGCTAGACGGGATCAGTGCCGCCATGGCCAGCCTATCAGAAAGACTTTCACAGCTTGAGCAAGCGATCTCAAGGATGGACAGGGTCTCTGGGCGAAGGACAGTGCTTCCCCTGAAGAGGGATGCGACTGACTACGAGGAATCCAGAGACCTCCACGACGGGAAACATGCTTATATGGACGAAAAGGAGCCTAGGGAACATGTCATGAAGCCAAGGGATGCATACTCCATGGATTCCAGAGGCAATGCCCACACAGAGTCATTTGTTGACGACCTCCTGAGTAAATTTTCGGGAGATGATGTTCCAGAGTCCAGCCCCAAGGAGGTATCGGTGCAATCTCGTAGCACAGACGAGCCGAAGATGCATATGAGCAGGAGCAGCGGGGATGGGCCAGTGGCGGATACAGAGGACGAGCACAGGATAGACCGTGTCGAGATCAGGAAAGTCCAGCTTTCAGTTGGGCCATCTGGAAAATCACACAGGCTGCTTCCTGGATTTAGGATCAACATGGATGACATATTTCCCGATCTTAGCAAGGAGGATCCGATCGTCGAGCTGAAGAGATTTGACGACGCCGACTCCTTTAGGACGTTTGGAAACAATATGAGGGCCCACAAGGCACAGAAGAATGATGGGTCGCACTCCAGCTTCTACAAGATGTCGGATATCATTGGGCCATCCAGCGCCAAGCCCCCGACGGCTAAAAGTGCCGCAGACATGTATGAGGCTATTCATCTTCCAGACTCTGCCATGGAAAGCGTCACAAAAGCAGGCCACACTGGACCTGAGCCAGACTACCACGAGACTATGGCTGGTGATGGCACTATGCCAGTGCCGAAGGATCAAGTAGAAAACACAAAGGAGTTGAATGCTGTAGACCTGGCCGATGTAAATGGTGGCGAGGGCAAGACAGTCCTGAGAACCGCCGGGGACGCGACTATCGATTCGCTTGATTCATATGAGCATATTGGGCGTCCGAAAATTACCCAAAGGGAGATACTGGCCGAACTCTCAGACGGGCAGACAGCTGAGAAAAGGCTTGAAGCAAGCGAACTTGATGGGAATGAGAAGTACTGCGACGAGTTTGAGGACCCAGCTGATGCCCACAGGAGCGGAAGATGCATTCCCAGGGGCAAGGGCTTGAGTGGCCTTTCTGAGGCGGCTTCAAAGGATATGAAGAACGATGACACTGTCTCCAGTCCCAAAGACGTTCTCTCCCAAATTAAGTCCAACATCTCTGACTTGGAGGTACAAATGAAAGAGTCGAGAAGGCTTGAAGACAGACTAAACGAAAAGGCTAGGGCCCTGGAGAAAAGGATGGCCTTTAAGGAGCCCAAGAATGCAGACTTCTCACCGGCACCGCAAGGCTCTATCAGGGATGTGAAGGACTTGGAGCAGCAGATTAAGCGGGCCCGGCAGGACCTTCTTGAAGACAGCAGAACTCCACTCAAGAACGGAATACCTGCGGAAGACGAAATTGACAAGGTGATCCAGAAGCCAACCGACCAACGGATGGTGTAACCAATAAATCTCTCTTTCCTAACTACCTGGGCGGCATGGCCAAAGCAATTTAATGAGGCTAGTTTAGGGATTCAATTCTATCAAGTATGTCGTACTTTTTCCTGTTTGACAGGGTTTTGAGGGTTCTGCTGTCAATAGTGTCCATGATGCTTGGGAAAGGTGATATATGGGGTGGAAGAGTCTCCTTGCCAACAAGGTAGTCATCAAACGGAAGCATCTTAGACTGGTTTAGCGAGTCGAAAATATATTGCGGCTGGACATAGGCCACCGTGTCGCGTATTCTGTCCACTGACTCTGCCACAACTATCTCGGCCTCTTCTGCAGACACAAGCTCGCCTCCTCCACTTCTGATCACAAACAAGATCTCGTCAGGAATCGATTGGATGCTTACAAAGAACTTTCTACCCTTAAACACAAGCTTCTTTGTGGGTGCATTGGCCGCATATAAGATGCCAAACTTGTGAAGAACCAACTTCAAATGAATCTGCAGCATGGGTGAGGCATACTTCAAAAGGGCTATATCCATCTTACTTGGGTCATTGGGGTCCTTAGGTCCCTCCTCGGAATCAGACTCCTCGCTAAACGAGCCAAAGTCAAGAAAATCAAGATCGGCCTTCGGTTTGGCCGGAAGTTGCTCTTGCTTTTCTTCAACGAGGTCCCTCAGTCCGTGCCCAGGATAGGGAACAAACCAGCAAAAAAGAATGCTCTCACAATTAAAGCCATAATATATGCCCTTCCGCGAAAGAAAGGCTTTGCTTAGCAACCCCCTGTCGACAACAAACTCCTCAAATGCCCCAAGGCATGCCACAACGTCATCAATATCCAGCATTTTGATAAAATACAGATTCCTGAGGGTGTTGCCGAGATCTTCTACCGAGCTTCCAAGACTCCCGTATTTCTGCTTTACAAGCTCTACAAAATTGACCTCATCGTCGACAATCTTACTTGCTCTTGCATGCTGCTCAACTTGGGAAAACTTCAGCCTTCTGGCGGCTTTCTCGGTGTTCTTATTCAGCACACTATACACATCGCTGTAGAAGATCTTTTTCACATCGTCAATCCTATAGTACCACCCGTCAGCCCTATCATAGCAGTGTTTGTGGTCGGCAACTACGGGATGGACATTGCATAGCACAGACAGCCTGTCAAACTGCTTTTCGGTCAGCCTCATTCTTTCAATGGCAGTTTTTCGCGACACATACTTTTTTACTGGTTTAAAGTGCTTGTAGCTCATGGGCGAAATTTTTGCGAGAATTGTATCCAGCCACCTAAGGCGGGTATGTGCCTAGCACAGGCACTTCGAGCTATGTTGCACCATTCATCCCAAGTAGACACCAGGGTAAAAATCACCCATCCACAAAACCGTGAAACCTGAGCATGCAGGCATCGGCAAATTTTTATTTTAACCTATCCTTGTTCAGGCCACAGAATGCTTGACCAGGGCCAAGTAGGTTTCTCGCCCCCAATAAGTGTCCCGAGCGTGCCCATTCAAAGCTCTAAATGTGTGGAATTGAGAGAACACCAGGAGGAGCCAGACTCAATAGAGCCTCGACTCCAGGAAGCCACTCTGCCCAGAAGTCCACCAAACATTTCTGTTTGTGTCAGAAAAAAGCCAATAGCCAGCACAGAAGATATCATAAGGATTCAGGGAACCTCTCTCGTTGTGCAGCACAACAAGTTATCATGTACGCTGCAGGATACGTGTTTTTCGCACAGGTTCACATTCGACTCAGTGTTTGGCAAAGAGACCACAAATGCCCAAATTTTTGACGCAAGTATAAGGAGGCTGGTGGACCATTCTCTTAACGGAGGGTGCAGCTCTGTGATTGCCTATGGGCAGACAGGAACGGGCAAAACCTACACGGTGCTGGAACCATACACGGGAGTGATATTTGAGGCAATCACATATGCCCTGCAGAACGGAGGCCAGGGAAATATATCATTCTGCGAGATCTACATGGGGCATGTATACGATTGCCTGAACAAGAGGTCCAAGGTTACTCTCTTTGAAAGAAGTGGCCTCATCTATGCCTCGGAGGTGTGCCAAAGACCGTTTCGGTGCTTTGAAGATGTCAAAGAAATCTTCTGCGAGGGACTGTCTAATCGAACAACAGCGTCCACGGACAGCAACAGCTGGTCATCCAGGTCGCATGCTGTCGTTCTCATTGAGTTTGGTGGGCCTCTCGAGAGGCCTATGTCTGTGAAGTCAAAGAGGCTTGCTTCTGTGCACTCCCTGGTATTTGTGGATCTTGCAGGGAGCGAGCGGGGATCGGACCGAAAAAGCTGCTCGAAAACATCTGCAGCCGAAGGTGCTGAAATAAACAAGAGCCTGCTGGCGCTGAAGGAGTGCATACGGGGGATCGAGGCTGGAAGCAAGTTCTTGCCCTTTAGACAGAGCAGGCTAACGCAGATTCTCAAGAACTCGCTAGTAGGCAGATCAAAGACATGCATCATAGCCACGGTGTCTGCCAGCCACAGGGACATCGAGCACACCCTCAACACACTGAGATATGCGTGTAGAATCAAAGAGGGCAGCAGCTCATCGAAGGATGCTGGCAAACTTGGAATACTTGATGATTCAGAAAGCACCTCATTACCCCAGCCCAACCCTGAATGTATCCCTGCCTGTAATCCTTCCGATGAGCCTGGCTCCTGCAGCAAGAGTGCTAGAGAGCCTTGCCTTTTGATACCCAGCCCCATGCCACTCTCAGGCCTATCTTACCAGGATATTCCTGCAAAGTCGAGTATCTCCAGTGTTGTGGGTCTTGGATCAGGACAAGCCTCGGTATTCAACCACCGCATATCTAGTGAGCTGTCCATCAGGCCCTCGATAGTGAAGTTCCAGAGGATGAAAATCAATGACGTTGTGAACAATATCATTGCATCTATCGAGGGGAATAACAACCTGCAGACATTAAAGAGAGTCTTTTTGGATCTAAAGACTCTCAGCGATTCGCTGAAAAAAAATTAAATTGATATCTAAGCTCGTTAGCTCCAGTGTATAGAAGTCAAGGATTTAATTCTGACCAGCAGCTGCCCGGACAAATGATAGAACCACTTGGTCGATCGCTTCTGGACGGGAGGAAAGCTCGGGATGGTACTGGACGCCGACATAGAACTTATGTCCCTCCACCATTGCCGCCACGATCCTACCGTCGCTGGTCGTTCCAACAAGACTTAGCCCGCCATCCTCCAGTGCCTTAGCATACTGGATGTTTAGGGAATATTTGTGCCGAAATATTTTATCCACACTATGGCTTTTATATATTTGGGTTTCCATTGCTCCGCAGAGTTCAACAGGATATTCTCCCAGGAATACGCCTCCCTTGGTGTTTTTACAGACTATGGATGGATGCTGGACTATCACGAGGTTGTGGCTGGAGGGATCGAACTCTTCGGAGATGGCATCCCTTATTCCCAGGACGTTTCTTGCAAACTCAATCATCTGGATCTGGAAGCCTAGGCATATTCCCAGGAACGGGACATTGTTGACCCTGGCATACCGGGCCACCATGACCTTGGTGTCTATGTTCATGCTGCCAAACCCGCCGGGAATCAGGATCCCATCAACGCTCCTCAAAAGCAGGAGTGCCTCGGCATCTCCCTCGGCAAGTCTGACATAATTGATAAAAACGACCTCGGTCTCACAGCCGATGGCTTTTCCTGCGCTGGTCAGTGCATCCACAACACTGGCATATGGATTGTCCTCCTTTCTATATCTTGTCAGGAGTCCTATTCTTGTGGACTTTGGATGTATCTGTGCAGCAGTGCCAAACTTATCGAGTAGGCTGTAGACCTGCTTCCTGTGGCCCAGACACAACTTTTCCTTCAGGAGCTCGTAGAGCCCCTCCTGATAGTACAAGCCAGGGGCCTCGTAGATACTACTGCATCCCCTAGACCAGATGATGCTGTTCTTGGGAATGCCCCAGTCGGCAGAGATCTTCTCAAGACATGGATCAGACATGGGGCGGTCTCCTCTGCAGAGCATGATGTCGCTGGCAATCCCATGCGTCTTGGATAAAGGCAGCGTATACTGGAGAGGCCCGGCCCTGATCGTCTCCTCCAGCTCGGTATAGCGCTCAATCGACAGCATGCATTTGTCTTCCGCCTTTACATTGGCAAAGAACTTAGAAATGGCCTTTGTGACAAAAAACGACTCATCGTCCTCGACTGTCCCACCGAGCTCCACAATCACAACATCTGGCATCTGTCGCACCTCCCTGCCGCCAACAACCGTGAATACGGGCGAGCTGGAAAGCTTGGCCAAACAGCTGTGTGGGCGATTGGTAAACGAACCTCCGAAGCTCGGCTTTTTGCCATTATACTGCCCATCCTTTTCGGAACAGATCAGATCGTAGAGGAGCTTCCCTGTGGTGACTACATTGCTGCTGTCTAAAGCAAGACCACAAACCCTCTGGTAATGCCCCAGATCAAGGCTGTTCTCGGTCCCGTCCTTAAGCACATATGTCTCGCCAGACTCGCTTGGCTCCATCTTGCCTGCGTTGTAGTTCAAACACAGATCGATTTTTAAAAAAGTCACCACGTATCCAAACGATTGGAGTATCGCGCCAATCGCTGGTGCAGGCTGGTCATTGGTGATCCCAGAGACTCTCTCCCCTGATATCAGTATGTATTTCATATAGGAGGCCTCCAGAATCACAAAATTTATACTAGAAAAATTCTAGAAATTTTTGAGATTTTTTTAAGATCTACACGTCTTGAATGACAACACTGACATAGTGCATCCGCCTGCACAAACAAACCACCCTGAGACACACGATCCAGACATCTCAAAGCGAGAGAAGGCTTTATTGACTCATAGAAGAGACATCCAGTACACAGAAAGAAGAACTAAAATTTAAAAGGGGCCTGCTCAAAACTGGAATGCAAGGGCTAACCTTACATCCAGAGATGGACGGTTACATCCGTGCTGCAACATATTATGAATGTGTATCATTAAAGTTAGACATCTTCCGATGTAAGCAGCTAGTCCACGTGAGCAGAAACAGCCCCAGGGGCAAAATTTTTAAATGCCTTGAGTACAGGGACAGGGCGTAAAGCAGGATATCAGGCTTGTCTGAACTCAATGCATCTGTAGATCATCTTCAAATTGGTCAGGAGGGCGTATTTGGCCTCTGGAGTCTCGTAGTAGAAGTAGGCCACACTGTAGACGTCCCCATAGGCGGATCCACAACACCAGGCCTCAACATAGTGCTTCCTTGCATAGTAATATCTGTCTCGCCTGTTGTAGAAGCCTTCACAGAGCTGCACTGACTTCGGAACCCTTGGCTTTCTGTGGATCCTGTCATGGAATAGCACGTCTTTTACACTAGCTTGGCTGTACTTAAGGCCACACATGGCACAGTACACGATTTTCGTCCTAATAAATCCTAAGGTCGTCTGCCTCATTGCCACGGACAGACCTCAGACGCATTTTTTCCTGGGACATTTAAGCGTACTACGCTAGAAAGCAACAGGTCGCCTCTAGTTTTACAAACAAAATTTTTGCCCCATTGGGCAGAAGAACAGCGTTGGAGAATTCTCTAAGGAAAGTCCTCGGAAGAAGCTGAAAGGCATCTGTAGAAAGCTTTTTGCTCCTAATAATAGAACTATGCTGTTAGGTATCGATCTACCCAACAAAATGAGGCTTACTCTCTGTACCCAATCGTTTTAAAATTTAACTTTTTTGTGTAGGATATGTACAAACAAATTTAATCCTTGCCGACATGCTGCGTCAGGGGGCCTTATGTGGGAAGGTAAGTCTGAGGTTTCTCTACTGACTGCCTGCGGGCCTAGGTATTTTTTCCGTGCTTGTTTGAGATGCCTTCTGCAATTATCCCTTCGAGCATCTCTCGGCCCACCTCTAAATTGTAATCGATGCTTGAGAGCGCCAGCATTTCGAGCTGCGAGGCTTGGAGCAGGGTAATTCCCCACTCTCTGGCATATGAGTTGTTCCAGACACTGAAGTCGTCGAGATATTTTGAGGAGAGGATGCTGAATGCCAGAAAGATATAGATGAAGCTGCGTATGTCGCTTTTTGAGTCCATATTGGACACCTCGAGAAATGCGGATGCGTATGCAAGCGAGTAGACCCCGAACCTCTCAAATTTTCCGAGGTATCTGCAGAACGGCGTATTTACAGGGCGCCTTCCTCTCAGGAACTTCTTCAGTGTCAGTTCAACAATGGCCAGCTTGAGTCCGTGATCATGGGGATTGATTTTAACTGCCAGCCCTCTGGCCTCTGGAGATGCCTGGGATAGCTTTCTCCTGGATGTTGCTTGCCTTATACTGAGGTCTCCGGATACAAAGGGCAGGGCTCTTTGCGGTCTGAGTTTCTTTGTGTCGTACAGCCTTGTGCTTCCCATGGCCACATGCTTTTTCATTTTGTTTATTCCACATACTATGTTAATTAGTACTGATCGCTCGGTGTTTGAGATTGAAAATATTTGTTTTACGATCAGCTCGGATCAGAAATATATTTCTCGGAGCCATAATCAGCTCCGAAACAAAGTCCTCGTCGACAAACAAATAAATTATTTTGGAGGGGTTTATTTAAATTACTCCAAGTATCTAACGGCCGGGACGGTGCCTACTGATCACATTATCTCATCAAGAAACTGGTCCCTCTGCGGAGAGCTGTCGAAGAAGATCCGGAGTGATGTGCGTAGCTCAGCTTTATCCAGGCAGAGATCCCCAGATCCATGCATGCCTATGACCCTGTCTATCGGAGAGCCAAGGATTTCACAGATGCTGGAGATCTTGCCCAGGTTCGAGATACACTCAGGATCAATTCCATAGGATACCGTGAGCAGGTACTGTGAGAGCTCCTTCAGAACGTCCTTCTCGTGGATGGAGTATTTCTTGGGCCGCAGTATAAACAGCATGAAGCTGTCATAGAGCCTTTCGAAGAACTGAATTCTGAAGAATTTCTGGGCTGGCCCAGCAATAAACTCCTTGACATTCTCCTCAAACTCGAATTGCAGCTGCTTAATCTTGGCCTTAAGCATGAGCACCGATAGAGCCAGATCGAAGTCAATGACGGTCGAGCGGTCTAGGATGGTGTAGAAGATCTCCTCGCGTAGCTTGCTCAGATCCTCCAGGTAGATAAAGTCCTTGTGGCTCTTGACAAAGTGTGTTAGGTCAGAGTACATCACAAAGTAGTCTCTGACATCTGTGCAGTTCCCCACATTGAAGAACCTCATCACAGACCTGTTGAACACATCCATGGCTTTGTCCTTTCGTAGAGACGTCGAGGTCTCGATAAATCGCAGGCATCTTAGGATCAGAAAATAGTCCTCAGAAACAGACCGCCCAGATATCCTGTCTCCTGTCTCAACTGTTTTCTGGAGAGTCCTTCGGTTCTTTGCAATGGCAAGCACCTGCTTCATGACCACATCAATGACCCACTCAGCAACATCCTTGATATAGAAATCCGTGTTCTCAAGCCTCCTGTTGTTCTCGGCAACATCCATTAGCGAATAGTTGTCCTGGACAATGGCTCTGGAGAGGTTCTCCTTGAGGATCAGCGCAATGCAGTTCATGGCCAGAGGACAGGCGGCAACTAGATCCCCAAATGAGCTTTTTGGGATGCGCTCAACAAAAAACTGGTCTTCTTGGCCTCCTTCCTGGCTAGGAAACACCAGGAAAATGCACTTCGCTGTTGCCGCCAGCTGCACATCAAAGGGAACTGTGTCCTTCAGCTCCAGCTTCGCCATCGATCTGAACTCGCCCAGCACATCCCTGTAGAACTCCCTCTTCCTGATAAGATCAAGCAGCTTCTCAGCATCCCTGTCTATCCTTACTACCGAGTAGAAGTCCTCGTCACACGCAATATCAAAACACGCAGACACTCTTTCACTCCCTAGAGTAAAGCACACCACCAGATTCCGAACAAACTCAATGCACTTGCGTTGGCAGACAGATTCGTCCTGAATTCCCTTAAGTACAGATTCAAGCTCCCCAATGGATAGGCAGACATTGCTAAGCAGTCCAAGACACTCCAGCTCCTTTGTAACGGCCTGGAGCTCACTTTCTACGTGCGCAGCTTCGTCCTCAATCGACTGGAGATCGATTGAGCCCTTCTCCTTCTTCAGATCCTCGATTTCATTTGCCAATACACATAGCTCCCGCTTACTATCCAGGTATACCCTTGCGGTGCTTTCCAGCTCCTTTAGCTCTTCAAATAGTGAGCTTATTTGCTCCATGGGATAACAAACAGTCTACTTTTTAAGCACCGCAGAGCAGGTCCCGAGGGCGCTGGTATGAGAGCAGCAGCAACACCCGCTGCCCGGGTTACTCCTGTGTCTTCGGAACAGATAGCAGGATGAGTCCTAAAATGGCCTGCTAAATTGCCCCTGTGGATGACTGACAGTACCAAAGATCTCGAGAGAAAATACAGCATGCTACTTAGTAATCTGGCGAAAAACATAGAACAGAATAGCACAGAAGAGTTTAATACGAGAGTCGACGAAGTTATTGCCGAAGTCAAGGCACTGATACGGAAAAATGAACTCGAACAATAAATTTGTTGTGCACTCGAATTGCCCATTCCCAAGGTGCTCTTAAAGGTGTCTGCAGAGTGCATATGCAGGCCCCCATATTTAATGCAGAAGCATCTGGCAGTCGCAGGTCAACAACCTTTCTTTTTTGTGACGGGTGGACTAGCTCGGCTCAGGATCCAGAAAAATATCCCAATGGCACAGGCCACAACACCAATATTAAATAGGATGAATTTCAAAACAAATATCTGCAGCCCGCAGATCTTGTATTCAAAGTCGATTTGAAGCTGGGGAGGCTCCACGTCCCGGAAATATACGGTGCGATTTTGTATCTCGAACACCCGCGGAGCTATTTGGCGCAGATTGTATATGGCATTCCCAAGATGGGAGATCTTGACAGAGTTCGCATTCTTGATGTCTCTCGAATACAGGATCCCATTCCTTGTGTGTATCTCATCAAAGTCCTTGGTGGATATCTCCATATTGTCAGAAAGAGCAAGCATCACCAGGCACAACAAAACAAGCATGGGCTACGCCCAGATGATGCCCAAATCAAGGTTTGTTTACACTGCAATTTATCAGAGACTCATTGGTGGGTTGGGAAAAAGCCTGGCCGCGCACATGCTCAGCAGCCCCGGACCGGTGAGCTTGTGGGTTGTTGGGCCTTGCCGCCCTCCTTGAAAATACCGTGGGAGATGGAACCGATGCCAAACTCAAGCAAAACAAAGAGAGCAGAAAGGCTCATTCGGGAGCGGATCAGCCTGAAAAACTCGATGTCTGAGATCGAAAACAGGCTGTTTAAGGTGGAAAGCGAGTATCTAGAGCTTACCCAGGGCGCAAGCCTGTTCCGGAATCTGGAGTTCTATATACATACAAAGCCAGAAAAGAAGAAAACAGTCATTGACGACGACGACCGAGTTTTTGCCAGCGAGTTTCCTAGACAAAGAAGCTCAGAATAGGCCCAGCGTCTAAGCACTGGCCTCTCTACGCGGCCATGAAGGCTCCCGCAGACAGCTGCTGCTCAAAATTTTTATATTCTTGGAGGCTCTGGACCCAAATGGACGAGGAGACCGGAAGAATAAAAATCCTGAATGATCTTTCCCTAAGCACCAGTGGCGAGGACCATACTCTCATGAATCCGGTAAGGTGGTGCATTTCCAGTAACTGGACGGGCGATAGGGTGGAGTTTTGTGGATACAACATACCGCACCCGTCAGAGAAGGTTGCTCATCTAACCGTCCAGTTCGAGGACAAGGAGCTCCAAAAGCCGAGAAACGTGCTGAAGAAGATGTATGAGGGCCTGGAGTGTCTTGAGCTTATTGGATCGCACCTTCTTGACAAAATCAGGGAATAGCCTGTGAGCAGCTGCTTCCTGCTTTGTGTCTTCAGGCCCAGTAGACAGGGGTGGTGATACTCCCCTGCCACCTGTGAGTAGGTAGAGTGTTCTCGGTGTGCGTGCTTTGCAGTAAGCAAATTTTTTGTCAAAATTTTCAGCCCTACAATGAACATTGCTGTCGAGAAAAAAGACGAGGTTGTTACCACAAATCTGGGAGAGGTTAGAATCATCACCATTACTCTCTCTGGAACCGACAGAAAGGTCATGAACAGGTTCTCCAAGGAGTTCCACGAGTTCGCTCTGAAGTTCGATGTTACTGCCAAGGAGCCGGTCATCATCCCTACGGAGGAGGCCGTCTTTACTACCAGGAAATCTCCGTGTGGAAACGGTACAGCCACCTTCTCTAGGCACACCCTAAGAGTCTACCAGAGAAGGTTCGATCTATCTGTTCATGACATGAACATCACCAGGCTTGTCGAATTTCTTAAGAGCAGCCCCGTAGATGCCCAACTTAAAATGAATTTTTAAACTCAGTGTTGCATGCCATACTCTTCTTCTTACAAACACTGCCGGTAAGATTTGATTTATTCGTCTGGCTCGTCTTGGTGGCTCCCTGATGGTATCTCATAGAGGCTGTCCTGTTTCTCAGCAGCCTCTTTAAATAGGCTCCTCTGGATCTCCTCCAGCTCCTTCATGGATTTTCCACTGTCCTTGAATGTGTTTTTCTTGGAGGGCTTGTGCTTGGAGTAATCGTCATAATTCTTGGCTGCCACATCGCACTCCTCGACAAAGTCCTCGAATCCATACTTTTCTAGCGACCTGAACACGTGGCATGTGCTGATGGTCTTTTTCTTTTCAACATCGCACATCCGGTTTGCCTCCATTGCGATGAAGTTCAGAAACATGTGGGCCGCTTCTCGCATGATGTTCCGGGTGTCCTTGGCGACAACATACGGCTTGGGCGTTAGGTCCTGGATCAGCTTGTCCACGGTTGCTCTTGGCAGGGTTGAGTCCTCGTCCAGTCTATCCTGGGGCATCCTCATTGAAAACTGAGTCTTTATTTATACGAAGGCAATGTTTTCGGAAACAAAAATTTTAAAACACCTTGCCAACTTCTTGTAGGATCATCCATTCATGGCTACTATGCATGCCCATGGCGCAGAACTGATTCCCGCATGCTGCTAGGATCCGTGTGGCGCATGGGCCATGCTATCAACAAACTTTCATGTCCACTTCCATGTTCCAGAACAGGTACTGTCTGCGGCCTTGCAGTCACCTGAGGAGCTTTGCATCCCAGACTCGTGGGGACTGACTGCATATTTGGGTCTTCGTGCTGCAGAATACAATTCACAAACAGAGGAGCGGTCCTCGCCCATATAAAGCTGTCCTACAAAACCCTCATGAACAGGCTGTACGAAAAACTCACCGAGGAGCTTGTTGCCAACACAAGACTGTACATGAGGAACATGATCAGCCTTGAGGAGGTGCTCTTGTCACAGGAAAGGATGTTTCTGCTGTGGGAACACAGAAGGTGGGATTCCATGAAGAAAGCACTCAAAGGCAGCATATTCGACCTTTTCATAGAGCTGTTTGATAAAATTAACAACTGCGAGCGGTCTGTAAGGGCGTTTGAAAAAATGAGTGCTCCAAGAGTTGTGGAATGCGACATTGAGGGCCTGCTGGCCAGCTCCATGATGCTTGGCAGAAACAGCGCGCCCCCAACTGGGTTTGAGCAGTCCACCTGGTATGTAGGCCCTTTTCCATCGATACAGATGATCGAGGCGCTGAGAGAGCAGCAGGATTCCGGAGATGCAGATATGTAAGAGCATCTGCCGTATGTACGCAGAAGAGAGCATGAGGCCAGACCGGTTAGAGAAGGCCCTGTGCTAATATGTCCTAGCCATCAATAAAGGCATTCCCAATGGTAACAGGCAAAGGGATAAACATAACAATTTATTCTAGCTGATGGGAACACTCCCTCAATTCTTGACTACGACATCGTCACCGCACTTAACGAGCTCGAGGTTGGCTTCATTCGCCAGGTGGAGCATGGAAATAAGGCAGAAGTGGATGGAGATATCCTTCGCCTCTTTCTGTGTGTAATAGGAGGACATGTCACTGAAAATTGCACCAAGCGATGTTTTTTTGGATTTGATGGCCCTGAATACATTCTCATTCAACCTTTTGGTGTCTATTCTCTTCGGGGTTTTCGTGAACCTAAGCTGCTCCTTGTCGTCGGAACCCTCGTCCTGCTCAAGAATTAGCGAATTCTCCAGCTGGGTGCTAAGATCGGGCCCAACAGGGTCGTCTCCAAAGCTCGCCTGCTCCATGGACACGTCCTCTACGTCCGGGCCCGTGCAGAGGCCGGCTGGATGGGCATTTCTTCTAGCAAAGTGCCCATCCCTGACAAGAAACTTATACAAGTCCTTGATTTCATAGGAATAGTCATCGGGTAATATGTTTTTGCTCTTTCTACGATCAACTATTGCCTCCTTACTAAGAATAGTGTCGGCTTTGGCCTCAAGCACAGACACATCAACGGGCTGAGAAAAATCCAAGAAGAACTTCTGTCGGGCACCTCCCTGGCCACCGCTGGGCTTCCTCGTGGAGTTTGGCTCGACTTTCCAGTGACAAGGGCCGGCCCAGCCCTTGAAGTACCCAAAAGGCGTCTCGTGGAACACAGTCACGTCCTCAGTAGCGGCTTTCACAACACACTCCTCGCCCGAGTCTTCTTGTGGATCCAGGTCTGCCGTGTACTCGTCAATCCCAAACTCGGGCTCAGCACACTCCTCCTTTCTGTCAATAAGCTGCTCGACAGACTCGAATCCTCTAAGGCTATCGCAGATGGGTAGAATGGACACCTCAATATCGACTCTTTCATCGGACATAACAAGCTCATCCGAGACATGTGTATATATGTGCATTCCTGTATCTGTCTGCTCAAGGATGTCCTGCAAGAAGTAGTCGTCTGTCCTCAGCAAAACAGAGGAAAAAACCGGATCGTAGAAATCGTCAGACTCCCTCTCCCTCAAGTTAATGTTGCCCATGTTCTTCTCGATGAAGTTCGACTTCTTCTTTCCGGACGTCCTCTTCTTCGACTCCTCCTCCTTGTTGAATATCTCCAGGAGCTTCAGAGTGTTTTCAGACACGTCGTCCACTCGTGTTGCATAGACCTTCATACATCCCTCGAGAGTGCATGATGCCCTCTGAAAGTTTACGCATCCCTGTGCCCTGAACTTGTCAACATCTGTGAAGTGTTCAATAAGTGTTGACTGCCAGGTGTTTTTGGTTGTAATCTTGTTTTCTGCAGATGCCTTTAGCCAGCTGCTTAGGTCGTCCTGAGACATTGGGGATGTGGGATAACAAATTATGTAGGGAGCATCCAAGCTATCCAGTTCTTGCCATCAGGAAGTACCCCATGTGTGGGACTACCCTCCGGCATCTCCAAGCCCACATGCCCTAGAGTATTCCCATCTAGTGCCTTGGGGCTTGCCCCCATGCCGTCGGATGCCATATTTTCGAATCCACCGGCCTGTGAGCACGCAGGTGCATAGAATTATGCTTGTTGACATAAAAGCGGCAGCCCAGAACAGCCCATGGAGAGAGAAGTCCTCGATGCAATACTTGGATCATATGCCCGGTTGTTGGTTGAGACCAGGGAAATAAGAGAGTGTTTGATGGAGCTGAAGGCACATGTGCTGTGCAAAACTATGGAGACGCCGCCGCAAATGGATGCAAAGACCGAGCCAGGCCCGTCTATGGGCAAGTTGATATTCAAGCGGGAGTCAATAAGTCTTATGTCCCCCAGAAACGCTCCTATGGATGGCATGTGCCCAAGCTACGGAGAATATAGGGGAGAAGTGAGTCTAAAGCAGCATGGAACCCGCAGCTCAAGGACTAGTGCCATCGAGGTTTGCTGTGGCTTTCCAGACAGGGAATTAGAAAAAGTGCAAACATCATACAGGGACGCTCATGGGCCTGGCACTGCATCTCCGACACAAGAGATGTCATCGAGCAGAAAGCATCACCCCGACAGAAGTATGTCTTTTCTGAGCAAGGGAACAGAGATACGCCCAGATGGTGTGCAGACGCCCTGCCAGCGTTCAGCTGAGAGTGCCGACGCTTTGGCAGATAGACCAGTTAAAAGCCCCAAGGTCTTAAGGACACACACTCCGTCATCGACACATCTGAGTGTGAGGCTCAAAGGTATTTCCAGAGCTCAGGAGCCACATCAGGAAACCGCCAGCTGCTCCACGGGGAATAGTCTCTTCCACGCCCTTGAGAGGGAGGTTTGGGAGGCACTCTGAACATTAAAAGGGATTAGGCACTGTATTCGTGGAGAAGCTGGCCTTTTCCGTTATGCTGGTTTGTTTGGACTTTGGCTCTGTCTCAGATTTCCCTATAATATTATTCTGGGATAAACACCCAGACGGCCATGGGTGAGAAGGAATACAAGAAGCTGGTGGAGAAAAAGTCCAAGCTGCCAGAAAACACGCTGTGTGTTGACTGTGATGCCAGAAACCCGAAGTGGGCATCTGTCAGGTACGGCGTGTTCTTCTGTCTTGATTGTGCAGCTGTCCACAGGTCTCTGGGTGTTTATCTTGACTTTGTCAAGAGCGTTGGGCTGGACAGCTGGGACAGAGAAGCATATCTTCCGATGGAGTATGGTGGAAACAAGCGGTTCAGAGAGTATCTTTGCCAGCACGACCTAGACAACCTTGAACTTGAGAGCCGGTATAAAAACAGCCTGGTAATTGACTACTCAAAGAACTTGATGAAGAGGATTTTCGAGGAGACGGGCGTTGAGCTCCGAGCATCGGAGAAGAAGGCTGGGAGCGTGGCAACAAGGCCCCGGACATCTGAAAGGCCAGTGGAGTTTACTGGGAGTGGAAAGTCCTCTGGCATCTATGGGTCGTCAAACTTCTCCTCTTCTCTCTCGAACATCACCTCTTCCCTGGGAGAACATGTAAAGTCAATAACCGAGAAGACCGTTGAGTATGGCGCCAGGATTGGAAGCTCTGTAAGGGCGCATTCCAAAAGCCTCATTGAGAAGGGGACCGAAACCGTTTCTAGCATGCGGAAGGAAAGAGTGAGAAGCGAGGAACCAGTTGCACATCCAAAACAGATGCCCAAGCCTGCTCCACGAAGCTCTACGAAGCGAGACTGGAGTTAGACCTCTATTTAATAAACTAGTTCTTATACTGCTTACACACGGGATATGGCTGGACAAAGAAAGGAAAGTAAATCTATTTATTGGCTGCGAGAGCTGTTCGTCACTGGGTGCCCTGCTATCACAGCTTCTTCTTTATAATGCCTAGCTTTTTTTTGGCCTCCTCAAGATCAAAAGCGTCCTGCTGGATGAGCTCTTCAAACTCAGCAAGCAGCGTCCGTATATCTTTTGGCAACTGGACAGCCCCAGTCGAAAATTTCTGGACAAAGCTATGTCCCTCGTTCCTGAAATTGATCATCTCTACGACCCGAGCATCATCTTCTTTCTGCTTCTCAGCATCCCGCACCATCCGCGACACTTCGTCCTCTGTCAGTCCACTGGAAGGTATGAGTTCTAGCTCCTGGGCTCGTTTTGACACACTATCCTCGGCACTGACCTTGATGATGCCATTCGAGTCTGCCTCAAACGTGACATCAATCTGTGGCTTCCCCCGCGGAGCGGGCGGTATATTCTTCAGTTTGATTGCACCGAGGTACTTGTTGCCGGCCACTAGGGCCCTTTCTCCCTGGTATATTCTGATGTCGACCTCAGTCTGCCCATCCTCAGAGGTCGAGAAGGTCTCAGTCTGCCTAAATGGTATCGTGGTGTTTCTGTTGATGATTTTGCTGAATACGCCACCCAGAGTCTCGATTCCAAGGCTTAGAGGAGTAACATCAAGAAGAAGCACGTTGTCAACGGTCCCACATAGCACACCGGCCTGAATGGCCGCTCCCTGTGCAACGGCTTCATCGGGATCAACTTCGGTTAGGGGCTCAATTCCGAATATGTCTCGGACCATTCTCCTGATCAAGGGCATCCTTGTCATACCTCCTACGAGGATGACGTGCTTTATGTCGCTTTTGCTGATATTGGCATCCTTAATTGCCTGCTCGCACGGCTCAATGGTTTTTTGTGCAATACGCTTCACAACGCTTTCCAGCTGGTCTCTCTTGATGATGAGGTCAAGATCCTGTCCAGGAACAATGTTCTCAACTGCAACCCTGGTGGAAGGCTTCGAGGAAAGATCGACCTTGGCTCTTTCAGCTGCCTCTTTCAGCGCCTCCATTGATATCTTTTCCCTGTCAAACTTCACGCCCTCCTCTTGCCCGTACATGTTAATGAGAAACCTTACAAACTCGTTGTCAAAGTCCTCTCCGCCAAGGAACGTGTCGCCATTCGTGGACTTGACGTGGAACACACCATTGTCGACGTCCAAAATCGAAATGTCAAACGTTCCACCCCCCAGATCGTACACCGCTATGTTTCCAACAGCCTTTTTATCGAGCCCATAGGCCAAGGCTGCTGCCGTCGGCTCATTCACCACTCTAATGACATCCAGCCCCGCAATCTTGCCGGCATCCTTCGTTGCCTGTCTCTGGGAGTCGTTGAAGTATGCTGGGACTGTGACAACAGCCCTCTCTACTGCAGTCCCAAGGGCGCCCTCTGCCACAAGCTTCATCTTGGCAAGGATCTTCGCACCGATCTGTGCAGGTGAGAACTTACCGAAGCTGGTCTTGAACCAAACATCTCCGTTGCATGACGGATGGGTTTTGTACGGGAGGGTCTTGAGACAATCCTGAATCTCAGGATCCTTGAACTTGCGCCCCATGAGTCTTTTGCTTGCAAAAATCGTGTTTAGAGGATCCGTGGCCAGCAGCTTCTTGGCCTCTTCACCGACAGTCTCTGGCTTCCTGACATTGACGACGGATGGTGTGGTTGGCCGCCCAGCCTCATTCCTCAGCACGATAGGCTTGCCGTCTCTCATGATCGCAACAACAGAGTTCGTTGTTCCAAGATCAATCCCAACAGCAAACGGGTCCTTGACTTGCTTCCTGTACAGGCTAGTGCCCATTGGGGGAAAATTTTCAAGCTCTTTTTGCATATCCTTGCGAAGCATCACGCCCTCAACATGGCACCCCGCTGCTGGGTCCTGGATAGCCAAGTAGCTCCATTTTGAGCCAGATGCACTCAAGTTCTGTGGAGTATAGTGCCTGAAAAATTTTAGTGAAATGGCCTGTATAGGAATCCCTTATGGGAATTGCTGGGCTGCTTCCCACTGTCAAGAGCATCCTGAAGAGGAGGCACATAAGCCAGTACGCCAACTGCAGACTCGGGATCGATGGCCATGCTTGGGTCCACCAGATCATACCGATGATAGCGGTCGAGCTGTACTATGGAAAACCAACCGATAAACATGTACAGGTTTTCATGGCGAAGGTAAGGGGTCTTCTGGACTATGGTATCAGGCCAGTCCTTGTCTTTGATGGTGACTTTCTCAAGAGCAAGGAAAAAACATTTGTTGAGAGGCGGCAGCAAAGGGATAAGTTTAGAGCAGAGGTGGAGTTCTGCCTAAAGCGGAACGAGGTCTCGAGAGCCAGAGACCTCATGAAGCGGTGCGTATCCGTCACGCCCGAGATTCTCCACTCTATCCTACGGGCGCTCAGGGTAAGCGGAATCGAATACATCGTAAGTCCATACGAGGCAGATGCCCAGCTTTATTTCCTGCAGAAGATAGACTACATCGACTATATACTCACAGAAGACTCAGACCTGATTGTATACGGGGCCAGAAGAATCCTCTACAAGTTTTCTGGCTCCCACGTCGAAGAATATGACTCAAACAATCTGCATTTGTGCAGAGACAGGCATTTTCAGGAAAACATTCTTGAAATCTGCATTTTGAGTGGGTGCGACTACCTCGACTCAATCAAAGGTGTTGGGCTGGTCACTGCCCACAAGAAACTCAAGGAACTCGAAACAGTCGGGGGATTTGTGGGCCTGATGACCTCTCTGAAGAAGGAGGTGCCAAATGACTACATGGAGCAATTCAACAGGGCAAAGGCAACCTTTCGTCACCATATTGTGTACAATCCCCTGACCAAGGAGCGGCAATTTTTGACAGAGCCTCTCCAGGACTATGAATTCCTCGGCACTCTGGAAAGTCTGCCCCTTCGAGGCACAAATTTCGCTATAGATAGACACTTCGCTCCACAGACTACAAGTGATACTCCTCTCGCTAGTGTTTTGGATGAGCCTCCTGGCACTGTAGTGGGTGAGCTTACTCTTGACAAAAGCCTGGTGTCGCCGTACTTCAAATAAACTCAAATTTTCTTCTCTGTTGGAACTCCCCAGGCATATCCCATCTAGAGACATGCCCAGGTGCGGTGTTCTCTGTCGAGCACCCTAACACATTATTTTGTGTGATTTTGAGCCCATGGAGCCAAACTTTTACAACTTCGAAATGGACAGTGGACCTATCCCAGATACGTCAGAGACAATCCAGATCTCGTCCCTGGCACTCCTGAAGATGATGAAGCACGGCCGTGCCGGAATTCCGCTGGAGGTCATGGGGCTGATGCTGGGGGAGTTTGTGGATGAGTACAATGTCAAGGTTGTGGATGTCTTTGCCATGCCACAGTCGGGAACGGGAGTCACTGTGGAGGCTGTGGACCCAGTCTTCCAAACAAAGATGATGGAGATTCTCAAGGCCACTGGACGACACGAAACCGTGGTGGGATGGTACCACTCCCACCCTGGATTTGGGTGCTGGCTGAGCTCTACGGATATTTCTACCCAGTCTGTGTTTGAGAGAATCTGCAAAAGGGCAGTGGCAGTGGTCATAGACCCCATCCAGAGCGTGAAGGGCAAGGTTGTCATCGATGCCTTTAGGAACATCTCCAATCTCTCCCTTGGTGAGCCGCGAATAACCACATCGAATATCGGCTTCTACAAGCATCCCTCGTTCATCTCCATTGTCCATGGCCTCAACAAAAGCTACTACTCGTTCAACATAACATTCAAGAAGAATGACCTCGAACAGAAAATGCTGCTGAATCTGAACAGAAAGACCTGGGCTGACAACCTGAAGTTCAGGGAGACGAAGAGGATTCAGATCACCGATACCATCTCCAAGTACATGAAGATGGTCGGAGCCGAAAAGAACCTGACCTCCGAGAAGCTTGAACTGGAGAAAGTGGGTAAAATAGACTACAAAAAGCACCTGGTTGACAAGTGTAACGAGGCTGTCGAGGAGGAGATCCTGAACAACTTGCTGTACAGCATCCACTCGTCTATTTTTCAATAAAGGCATTTGTTAGGAAAGCCTGTGACAAACCGCGGCTGGCCTCGGCACCATGCCCCCTTCGAGACATTGCTGCACCATGGAAACAGGAGTCATCTGGTAGAAATTTATTGCCGGAGATCATCGTATACTGTCTGAATGCTTCCGTATCTGTCCTTGAGCTTGGTGGAGATAACCCGGAGTCGGTTGAATATGGAGGACGGGTTAGAGCCCTGGATAAGCCTGCCAATAGCATCTTTGGCAATTTTTATATTCTCCTGGCAGCCAAGCAGGGAAATTCTCTCGTCCTGCAGAATAAACTTGCATCTGGAAAAGTTTTCGATGCTTTCCTTTATCCTGCCGTCTCTCCCAATAATCCTTCCCACGGCTCTTGACAGATGGGCATTCCTAAGCTTACGCACCTCCTGGATCTGAAAAGACTCGGTGAAAACGTCCTTGAATTTCATTATTGCGATCGCATCCTCTGGCTTGAATCCATCGAGGAACGCCTGGATGTATGTTATGCTCCTCTCCAAGAACCCGAGATCAGTCGTCGCCTCACACGATCTTACCTCGACGTGCCTGGACTTGTGGTTGAACCGTATCTGCAACTTCCCCAGCTGAACTATGGGGGTGTAGATCTTGAGCCACTCCTGCTTCAACAGCCTCACTTTGTGGTTTGGAACGAGAATTGATCTGTGCTGGGCCTCTGGAGTCTCCATAGGAGCAGCAAAAAATTTAGTAAAAATTTGCGGAGCCGCCTGCCAAGCATCAGTCGGAAGGCATCTACCACACTCAAAAACAAAACTTCTATTATAAAAGGAAGAATCAGACACAGTTTTCATCATTATCAGCCAGGGATAACAAGACTCATCATTTTCTTAGGGGTGTCGTGCGCCCCAAATTTATACAAAAAAATTTCTAGAAGAAAACTAAGGCGCTGGTACGTGGCACAGCATTGCAAGGCCCGCAGAAATACCTGTCCACTGGACACACACCTACAAGAAGCCTGCTGGCAGATAATTCATGGAGTTTGAACTATTTACTTGACGTTTTCAGATCTCTTTGCATTAGGTTTCAGTCCAAATATGGCACCTATAAAAATATGGTCAGAGGGGAAGTGTATGCTCGGGAGCCCCACACAGCTCTCGGTGTATTCGTCCTCAATAGGAGACAAAATCCCAGTAAGCATTAAGTTATCGCCGAAAAAGATGTAGTCTATTGTATCCTTGAAGGTTGGGGTGAAGTTTGTGAACCGCAGATCCTGGCCCTGGTATGAGTCGTAGAGTCGGACAGTGTGGCGATACCCGGAATTGAACGGGGTATAGTCATACAGGCCAAAGTCGGCTCCATCGGTCTTCCTTTCCACTATCAGCCTGTACACAGACGAGTCCCGCAAGATGTTGAAGTCTCCCATCAGGATTATAGGTGTGTTTCTGTATTTTTGTTTGACTTTTTCTATCTCTTCTATAAGTAAAATGGCCTGGAATAGTTTTACATCTGGATACTCCGGATCCCAGAAAATATGTGTATTAACTACAATTATTTGTGTGTGCTCTGGCCTTTCAAGAACAGTGATGAGGGCGACATTGTCCTTCCGGGCATTTCTGGCCAGTATGTCCTGGTTCAGCGAAAATCTTATGTCTGCTACAATCTTCTGGAAAAAGTCGACATTGATCTGCTCGACAAGCTTGTACTTGCCCTTCTTCCAGAAGGTGGCACATCCATCCACAGCCCTCTTGTCGCTCAAAGTTAGCGACCTTCCCCTGGGATAAAAGACCCCTTCGTAGTCTAGGCGCAGCTCCAGCTGGTCCTTGTAGTACTCCAGGAAGGAGTAGGTTTCGATTTCCTGCAGGGCCAAAATGTCTACGTTGTATGAAACAATACTTTGCAGCAGGTTCTCTTTCCTTAGCTCCGGATTTATCACCCATGACGGGGCATATGTGCATTTTGCAGCATAGAAGTTGCAGAGTATGTTTAGAGACCCCACTGTGAATGTTTCCATCGAAGCATCCTTCCTCAAGACTGTATCTTCCCATGCCCTGTCGGTTGGTGGACCATACCCTGTGTTGTTTTCCCGACAGAAATGAATCAGCGACTTATCCTTGCTCAGGGAGTTGAACGGAACAACCAAGGGGTTGTTAGAGAGGTTAAGAACATCCAGGTTGTACAGGCTTCCAAGCTCCATGGGAACATTTGTAATGAAGTTGTCGTTAAGGTAGAGCTCTCGAAGCGAGACCGTCTTTCCCAGCTCGGGTGGAATGCTTTTGAGTTTGTTGTGTGAAGCATTCAGCTTCTCTAGGCTCCTCAGTTTGTAGATATCTCTTGGAATGGACTCCAGCTCATTGTTGTTCAGAACCAACTCTCTAATGGTCGTGAGGAGAAATATGGATGATCCTATGGACTTGAGACCCTGGAACGACAGGTCCAGCCCGGAAATCCTCTCGTTTGAAGTCTTTGGTGGGCTTGCCTTCGACAAGCGCTTCTGTTGCTCCTCCATTGAAGGAATAAATTTTTGCCAGGAAAAAAAGATTGCCCGGGCACAACACAATACGTAAATAGAATGTGTACGGCATAGTAATGGGTGAATCTGCATTGATCAGTCAGTGCAGCGAATAAGGCAGCCTGGCAGAGCAGGGACGTCGCCATTGGGTCCATCAAGGAGACAACAGCGCATCCCGCGCCAACAAAAATAACACCACTGCTGTTTCTTAAGGATAGTTTAGTTTATTCAAAATCCAGACCCAAAAATCTTTACTCTGAAGTTCTGCTCGAATACAGTATGCAGAAGCTTCTCAAGAGCAGAAATCTCCGGCTTAGACCAGCACTGGTTCTTGCTGTCAAGATAGACAAGCTGGGTCATGTCCTCGCGGCTCTCCACCTCGTTGGCCCTGCCCGCAACCATGGCCGGGAACACAAGGTCACTAATAAGCTCCTCGCGGGTCCTGATGGGGGTAAACTTCTTTGGAGATGGCACCTCGCCAATTCTCCTGGTGAGGATGAGGTACTTTGGGAACTCCTTCCTGAGGGCATTGACCATCTCTCCATACTGCAGCTTCAGGTTGATAAGGAGCTCAAGGGGCAGCGTCAAAACCATGATCTTTGGGAGGTCCTCGGTAAAAATGTATGGAGACAGAGAAATATTTTCTAGGAGAGGCTTCAAATGTGGCTCTTTTTCAATGGCGACAGAGAGAATCTGGCCCAAGATCTTGGATACTTTGCTTTCAGATTCAGTGAGTCTGGCCATGTGAGGGTAAAATTTTAGTAAAAAATTTTAGCACTTCCAAGCAGTCCACGACCTTGGAACGTGCACTGGCGACAACAGGCCTCAATGCCCCGGCCGGGAGGAGAACTGGAGGGTCAAACTATTTATTCGCCACGCACAATAAATCTACAGAGGGTGTCATAGAATTTGTTATAGTCGATCTTTTCAGTATTCAGCACGCCCTGCTGGCTTGGGTTGACATAGTGCAGCAGAATCCTCTCCTGACTTTTTCCCTCGACTGTCTCCTTGTACTGCGGAACAGGAACCCTATCAAGCAGCGAGAGACTGTACTCCTTGGCCTCCTCTATTATATCCTTAAAGAAGGAGTACTCGGGCTTCTCGTGGAGACCCTCCTTGATCCAGTCCCCAACATACTTTCCCTTCCAGAGTAAGACGTTGTGGAATGTGTCCAGAACCAGGATACTCTCGGGGTTGAGGCTACTTGTGTCTAACTCAACCGGCAGGATGTCCCCCTGGTAGTGGAAGGAAATCAGGGAGGGCTTGATCATCTTGATCGCATCTTCTGTCTTGAGCTTGTACAACAGAATCCTGAAATATGCGCTTTCGTCGTTGGATATTCCGTCCTTCTGCACAAGCAGGCTTCTTCTGAAGAAAAACATGAAGTTTGGGAAGTACGACATAGAGTTGGGGAGAGAAACACTGCTGGGATTGTCTTTGAGGAACGACCCGTACCTCTTGGTGAACCTTATCAGTGTTTTGTCTATGGCGCTTTCAAAGTCGTATACGTTCTGGAAGTCTCTCATTAAAAACATCCTGGCCTGGAAAACACAGGCAGCCTCCTGGTCGAAGCTCTGGGAAACCCGCGCCTTGTCGTCGCTGAACATCCTGCTCAGGGTCGTGACCTTTGTGACAATCCGCCTGTCGCTCCGCTGATACTGGGTGATGATCTGGACGTAGCCAAAGTCGTTTGGCCGTGCAGCGGAAGTGTTTTCTAGCAGAATCGAGATATTTGTCCTTGGTAGAACCGACCCAACTCTCCACCCGGCCCCAAAGGACCTGCCCTCACCCAGCATCCCCTTGACAGCGAGATTTCCCGATGTCTTTACCTGCATCTTCGCATTAAATCCAACACGGAGGACACCATCCTCGTCCGCTTCGAGCATCTTGCTCAGAGACTTTATCTTAATCTCCTCCTCGAAGTCTTGGGCCATGATCAGGGATCCGCCCGTCATCGTAACAACAGGCTTGAGCTGTTCGATTCCGATATCGGCTATGGTCTCGGCAATTATATCCACACTGTGCCCAATAGCATTGAGTCTTTCGGCCAGACCCTTGTAGTGACTCTTCGCAGCCTCCAGATCGAGCCGCTCGGAGGATGTCTCTGAGATCTCCAGCATTGAGACTTTACCAGGACCAAAGGTGCACGCACCCTGTGTAAACAGCATGTATTTTACGCTACAGTCATTAAAGGGCCCCTCGAGCATGGAGATCGCGAGAGAAAGAGCAGATCCAGTACATCGGAGCTGGCGGTAGCCGTGCAGAACGGGAAATGGATCAGGCTCCAGGCGCTCAATGGCAGAAACTATTTCGCCAAGCTTTTCCGACTTCCTAACCAGGAAGTTCCTGATGTCATTGAGGTTGAAGCTGGCAACCATCTCCTTGGTGTAGGACGTCTTCCCGGAAAACTGGTAAACACTGCTGATTTCTTCTTCCACAAACGAAACTAGGTCAATATTGGATCCAAACATAATCAAACCCACAAGGGCATCGTCTGGGAGAAGCTCTATTGTACAAAGAACGCCCCTCTTCATCAGCTCGTGCCGATCCGCATCGTAGGTACACACATCAATCAGCAGGAAAAAGATAGGGGAGAATGACGTGCTTTTGCTGAGGACGTACTCGACAGTAGAGTTCTCGTCCATGAGCTCGGGCAGCGTATTCTCCGGCGTGATATCTCTTGCGTGGGGAGGAAATACATTCCTGTGGCTGCAAAACGTGCATGTCCACGTTTTTGACCCAAAATCTACGATGGACTGCTGGCAAAGTATAGACTGGCATCCCTGGCAGGGAATGGGTTCGCAGGGCAGAGAGACACAGGGCTGATGGATGTTATACAGGCAGGCGATGGGAACCAGCTCAGATTTGCTGGGCGTTGTCGGCCATATATTCCAGGTGAGCCTGATCCCATCCATATCCTCGATGGTTTTTATTGTTTGTTCCATTGAGGGGTAAAAATATTTTCAATTTCTTATCCAGGAGCAGCACGCGGGCTACCTAGTGTACCGGGGGCTCTCAGCCATGTGTCGCATGAGCGTTGCCTGAACACCAGGGCGTTTCTGGGGCATTGGTGTCAATGACTTATTTAGTGCCTTGGGGTGTGAGCTCTTGGCTGTCTCTAGGCGCACATGTTTTTATCATTTGCTGGAGAGCCGTCTGAGCACCGCTGTTTCAGTGTGACATTTAATTATTCAGGATGTTTCAGGTATGGGAGACGATGGCGGCGAGAAGAAAAAGAACAGGAAGTTTAGAATCAAATGGTGGTGGGATTCGGAAGACGAGGAGAAGGCTCTGAAAAATCCTGAGTATTCCAAGGGCCTGGAGCAGACAGAGAGTGCCGTCAAAAACAAGGACATGAGCAAGGACGAAATCCAGGAGAAGAAGGAGCAAATACTTGAAAAGACGCTGGGGAAAGCAGGGACTCCAGGTGACGAAAAAGCAACATATAGAGACCAAGGCGGCAATCCATCCAGTGCTGGCCGGGATGGTCAGGGCCAAGACGAAACATCATCTCGTCGGGGCAGTGGCTACAATGGCCAGACCGTACATGACGGGGGGCCGTCCTCAGCAAAAAGAGAGGAGGCATCTGGTGCAGGCCAGAAGTCTTCGTTTTTCAATTGGTTTGGTGGCGATGGTGATGCCGGGAACAATGAACAGGGCAGGGCCCAGGAAGATGGAAGGCCTACAGGGGATCAGCGGGTCTCCAATGCAAAGCCCAGGGATGAAGGACAAGCAGTGACAAAGGAGCAGGGTAAAGAAGAATCGGCGGCAGAGCAGCAAGCACAAAACAATGGGGGAAGGTCATCATACTTTAGCTGGTTTGGTGGCGGAGATGTGCAGCCGGACCATAATTCTGTGGATCAGAGCCGGGGATCTGTGGAAGATAGAGCGGCGGCTACCGGAAATCGTCATGCTGAGAGCAAGGGAGCCACAGGCAAATCGGGACAAACTACAGATCCCACTGCTGGAAAGAGCAGAATGGATGCATCTCACAATGATAAGGGGGGCAGGAAAATCCAGGACAGATCCAATGATGATAACGCGAAAAACACAGACGGCTTCTCGTGGTTTGGTTTTGGGGGTGGCAATGCTACTGATTCAAAGAAGGATACCATGAATAAAGAGTCTTTGAACGCGGTAGAGAAGCAGAGGCCAGAGGCCGACACTTCCAGAGACCTCACTCGAGAAGGTGCGGATGCTAGGGACAGGCAGAAAGGCGTTGAAAGAGATACTGGCTCAGGAAATGCCAAAAGTCAGCAAAGGGATGCAGAAAATGCTGGGAGAGACACTGGTTCTGCAGGTGCGGATGCTGGGGACAAGCAGAAAGGTGTTGGAAGAGATACCGGTTCTGTAGGTGTAGATACTAAAGACAGGCAGAAAGGTGTCGAAGGTGATAGGAAAGACACCGGCTCAGGAAGTGCTAGAAGTCAGCAAAGGGATGCAGAAAATGCTGGGAGAGATACTGGTTCTTCAGGTGTGGGCGCCAGGGACGGACAGGAAGGAGTTGAAGAGGCCAGAAAAGGCACCGCTCTCGGCACAGCAGGAGCTGCCAATGGGGAAGATAGGCAGGGGGATGCGTACAAGGACTCCGAATCGCCGGAGAAGGACTACAAACCAACGATAATGCTCTGTGGATACATTAACTTGTTTCTGGTCCTCGCCTTCCTATTATACACGGAAATCCTTAAGGATTGCACAGTAACCTTCAATACCATCCCCTTAGTGTGCATGGTGCTGATAGCCATGTCGCCATTCATCCTGGCAGCTATTTTTAGAACCAAGGTGTCGTGTGCCGTGCTGTCTATCATCACAATTCTTGTCGTGGGCGCGCTTATTGTGTACCTGTACATGCACAGAGTGCGGGTATATTTCTACCAGATATCCATCAATAACGTGCCCCCTGCCAGACTTATGGAGATACAAGAGCAGAAGTGGGAGGATAGAAGGGATCCCGTTCTTCGGCTGCTTGATGACAATGGAATATACCTAGAAAACTGGATCCACACCAGTACAAAGCCCGGAGCCAAGGTGTTTATACTGAAGCACGACCTTGAGCCCAACTCCAAGCCATATGAATACAAGAACTCAGAAGCAGAGACATCTCTGAAGAAGCAGATAATGGAGTTGCCGCCCTCTGGAAGCGATACCATCATTACCTATCCAATCATACGATATGGATGGGGAAACGAGAAGGCATTGGAGGTCCTGAAGGAAGTGGCGTCTACGAAGTTTAGCAAGCTTGGAAAGAACTATGCTCTGATAATTGGCGTGTATCCCAGCATGTTCAACTACGAGGAGATATTTGGGAGGGAGCCTGTGGACATAAGTGCGATAAACAGCCGCTCTGTTGGGGAGAACTTCGATCCTATGATAGAGAATCCAAAGATCTGACGTTGGCAAGGTGTCTGACGTGCTGCTGCATTGCATAATTAAATTTCTGTGCAGCCGGCATAGGCATGTGTGTTTGGGTTCCTCTAGTGGCTGTAAGAATGCCTTTGCGGATGGAGCTGGACAGAAAATTTTCCTGGCACTCAAGTGCAAAAAAATTTCTTAGCCCATGAGCTTGGTAGATAAGCTGAGCAAGAAGCTGGAGGGAGGAAAGTTCCGGCTTCTGAATGAAAAGATGTATAAGAACAAGGCGTTGACGCCCAGCGAGGCGACAAAGTACCACGAGTACTACTCGAATCAGATCAAGAAGTGGCCGGCTGACCCAAAGAAGCTGATTATTCACAAAATCGGAGAAAGTGGACAGAAGGATCTGCAGATTGCCGATCTCGGGTGCGGAGATGCAGAAATTGCAAGGACCTTCAGAAACGTGAAGTCGTTTGACAAGTATCCTGCGAACGAGAGTATCGTTAAGTCGGAGCTCAGTGAGCTGCCTGTCCAGGACAAGGCATTTGATGTCGCAGTCTGCTGTCTAAGCCTGATGATGACCTATATTACCAAGGTTCTAAGAGAGACCAACCGTGTGCTGAAGGTCGGAGGGACATTCTATCTTGCCGAGGTCACAAGCAGAATCAGAAACATGAGGAAATTTATTAGTGACATTGAGAAGTTTGGTTTCAAGCTAAAGGAGGTGGATACAAAGAACACGCACTTCTGCCTGCTTGTCTTTACAAAGACTGCAGACCTTGGTGAATCCTCAAAGACACCGACGGTTAGCCTCAATCCATGGGCATATAAAAAGAGATAGTGAACAACACCCCCAAGGACATATAAATTGACTTCTCCATTTGTTTTAGCCATGTTCCCATGCAGCATAATGCCTTTCTCGGAGCGCCCTATTGGATTGCAGCCAGAAAATTTTGGGAATTTAAAATTTTTTAACAGTCCCCATATGCCTCAGAACGAGTATGTGGAGGAGTCTATCAAGCAGTATGGAAGACCACTCAATTACGAGGTCCGGGAGGCAAAGAAACAAGCCCGTGAATCCAAGCTTATTGCAAAGAAGGTCACTACGCTAACAGGAATCAAGGCCAAGCTGTTCCACAAGAAGTGTCTGGCAGAGAAGATACAGCTGAAGAAGAACGTCAAGCTGAGCGAGGCCAAGACCACAAAGATACAGTCTGAGTCGCAGACAGAGGCCCTTCCTGCGTTCTTGCTCGATCGGGGCACAAACGACCAGGCGAGAGAGCTCAATTCGAAGATCAAGCAGAAAAGGAAGGAAAAGGCGGCCAAGTACACGGTGCCAATCGCGAAGGTCGAGGGGCTAAGCGAGGCAGATGTGTTTGGGGTGGTTGCCTCCGGGAAGAGGAAGAACAAGCATTGGAAGAGGATGGTTAACAGGCCATGCTTTGTGGGGCCTGACTTCACAAGGAAGGCTCCCAAGTTTGAGAGATTCATAAGACCAATGAGTATGCGGCTGACCAAGGCACATGTCTCGCACCCAGAGCTGAAGACCACCTTTAACCTCCCCATTCTTTCCGTCAAAAAGAACCCGCATTCTGATATTTTCACTGGTCTCGGTGTGCTGAGCAAGGGGACCATTGTTGAAGTCAATGTGAGCGAGCTCGGTATTGTAGATGCTAGCGGCCAGGTTGTCTGGGGAAAGTATGCACAGATCACAAACAACCCCGAGAACGACGGTTGCGTAAATGCAGTTCTGCTGGTATAGTTCAAATATAATAAATTTCCATTATGGTACCACTCTCTCCGAATATGTACTTGAACTCTGTGGCGATGTACCGGATGTCTGTTATTTATTTTTCTGTTAAAAACAAGTCTTTTGTTTATCAGATGCTGCGGAGGGCCAAGCGAACTACAACTGTTTCAATCAGCCGGGATGATCTGGAAAAGTGTTTTATGGGGCCTCCAGGAGATATGCAAGTGGAGCGTGCCCTCGAGGAGCTCCAACTCTGCCTGCATGCGTACATAGATCTGAGGTTTAGAGACACACCAAGCGAAAACAGGCAGAGGCTGGCAAAGATGGTCTTAAATGATATTCTGTGTCTTGAGATGGATGGTAGCTCCTTTGAGTCAGAGGATGTGCAGGATGGCGGCCAGTCAGGATTCGCCATAAAAATGGGCCATCCCACGTGCATATCTGGTGGAACCTCACCAGGCACCACTGTATCCGAGCTGATCAGTAGCTACAGAAGATATGCAGAGGACTTGTCTATAAAGCCGTGCCAGAAGAGCAGCTCCACCATTATATCTGAAAGAACGAATGAATTTGCATCCATGCTGAGATTTTTTGAAAATAAAGGGTTTAATTAAGGCCTGCACCCGCCCAGAGCCGCAATGCGGCTAGGCTGACACGCACGCCCATCAAAAGCAGGAAGAGGCGTCACACTACTCATCTGGATCTGCAATGCCGCTTTCCGTGATTGCAAACACGGCCTCGGACTCGGCCAGGCAGGGCGAGTCATATATCTTGCAGATCCGGGTATTTCCCCGGCCTTTTCGGAAGTACAGCCTCGTGGTCGATGCATGGGCAATGATATTTCCCCCAATGGGCTTTTTTGGGTCGGCATTGAACATGGCCGAAGCTCCATCTACGCTGGCCACAACCTGGTTGGTGATGACAACCGCCACTCCATATGTTTCCGCCAGGTTGGTTAGACTCCTGAGGAACCTAGCAAGGTGTATTTGCCTGGCCCCAAGCTCGCCTCGCCCATTGTAGTCTGTCCTGTAGAGAGCCGTCGAGGAGTCAACAATCAGAACTGCATACTTGTTCTCCGACATCATGGCAGACGCGTGGATGAGTAGATTGTTTTGGTGATCAGAGTTGTATGCACGTGCATAGCTGATGTTTTCCATCACTGTCTCAGGGTCCAGCCCCAGCCTTTCTGCGATCGGTATGAATCTCTCGGTACGGAACGTCCCCTCTGTGTCAATGTATAGACATTTCCCACCGCCGCCCCCATTTTCTACAGGCAGCTGGCATGTAACAGCGATCGTGTGGCAAAGCTGCGTTTTCCCCGTTCGGAACTCTCCAAACACCTCGGTTATGCTTCCGCTCTCGATTCCTCCATGTAGCAGCTTGTCAAGCTCGGTACTTCCGGTGCTAATGTAGCAGACCTCGGCACGCTTGGCATGGTATTCAGTGGCCGATGAAAACCCCATTGGGACAAGCTTGGCTGCCTCCTTGATCACCTTGTCCACCTTGGCATCGCTGAATCCCCGGACCTCGAGCAGCTCTTTCCTGGGAGCAAAGGCAAGACTCTGTACCGTGTTGTATCCAGCCTCAGAGAGCTTGGCAACATCTGAGGCACTGACTCCCACGCTCTTGAGCTCCTCAATCGGAATACATGATGACTTCTCATCCATCTGGAGACTTACTTCCGAGGCCATTGGGGCATAATGTTTCGGCTAATTTAAATTTTTGCACAGCAATCAAGAGAGAAGTAACAGCTAAATGGGCTTGGTCCTGCCAGTCATCCAAAGGGCCGTGGCTGGCCACAACATGCAGAGGATAACACTTTTCTCGAGTAAGAAGCTTTATTACATATAGTAGCTTGGCCTTGATATGTCAATCCCCATGTCTTTCAGTGCTTTTTCCAGGTCCTGCACCTGCAGAGTGACCTTCTTTTCCTTCCCAAACCTTTTGTCCTTCTGTACGGCCTTGAAAAAGATTTTGTGGTACTGGAAGGCGCCTACAGCCACGTCCGTCAAAAACTTGTGGGACATGAGAGAAACCATCTTCTTAACATCTCCATCGAGTGTCGTCACTCCACATTTTTCCATATAGAAGTCAAGCACGCTCTCCGGTATTGCCGGGGTATAGGATCCGAGCTTCTCTTTAAGCTCATTGAATTCCTGGTCATTCATGGGGCAAAATCTGCGAACTCGGAAAATCGGCATGAACACATGTGCTGTTGCCCAAGTGCACCCATGGATGTGACCTCAGAGTCCCGGGGCTGTCATCCGAAGACACCACTGGATATATGCGATGCTTTATTGATAGTTTCATATCATGTTTCTGTTGGAGCGATTACGCTTCAGAAACTCCATGTACTTTCTGAAATCCAGCCGAGCATATTCGTCATTCTCATCGGCCTCCATAAACATCTTCATCTTCTCGGAAATGTACGAATAGGACTTCCTCTCGGTGTTCGTCACAATGTAGGCCACCTCCTCGTCGCTGATATCAAAGCCTTTCAGCAGAAACCTGACAAACCTTCTCCTTTCTTCGACATTCGGAAAGCCAAAGTGCTCCTGGTTGGTAAATCGCCGCTTGAAGGCATCATCGAACTCCTCCATCCTGTTCGTTGCAGAAAACACAAACAAGGGCCGGTATTTGTCCGTTGCCCTCACACCAATCCTAGTCAGAAGCTCCGACTTGACATTTCCAGAGGAAAACCCAGAGGCACTATCAGCAGCCCCAGACGCACGCTTGGAAAAAAACACGTCACCCTCATCAAAGAACAGGAAAACCACCTGGCACTTCTTGTCGTCTATCAACTTTTTGGCCGCATCAAACAGCGACGCAATATTCTTCTCTGCATCGCCCACAAACTTGCTGTTGATCATTCCCGGCTGCACCTCACAGAATCGAATACGGGACGGAGACTTCTTGACATACTTCTCAAACTCCTCCTGGCTCTTGCCAAGCATCTTCTTGTAATTGGATGCATCGGTCTTCTCCAAGTGCATTTTCCTGAGCTCTATGTCGGTGAGTGTGGCCAGCCTCTGCACAAAAAAGGTCTTCCCAGTCCCAGGCGGCCCGAACAGGACAAAGTTCAACTTGTGGTGAATCGAGAGCTTGTCGAGGACCTCCTTCTTCTTCACCTCAATTGCCTTAACCGAGCTAAGGACCCTCTTTCCCCAGTTGTCAAAAAGATCCTCCTTGCCGAAAAACGACGAAGCACTGATCTGGTCTCCAGACTTAAACTCGAAATCGCCGACCATGATGGATCCAGACTCCTTCGTTCTTCCCAACAGACTGTCCAGGCTTGAGATGCCGAGCCAGCCAGCCACCACCCCAATCATGTACACGGCACTCAGTATGGTGAAGGCAAACTTCAAGAACCCCATGAATGTAATTTCTCCGGACTCCTTCGAGTCGCTCTCATCCCCAGTAAAGCTGGTGATTTTATTATACACAATGGCAGCGATCAAATCAAAAGACTTGTCCTCCAGCAATACTTCAGAACCGTACTTCTTTATTGCAGACTGGATAACCTCGCTGTCCTCGGCAAGAGAGGCTGCAAAGTCATTGCCACTCTTCTCGGCTTGCTCCATGGGCTAATTTTTCCCGGAGTTTAAAACTCCGTCCCCCTTAGGAGTCATAAAGGAGAATTTTTCGGAAAGGACAGAGCCACAGCACCAGGGATCTCGGCCTTGGCACTACGAATGCCTCGGAATCAATAATAGAAATTTGACGAAAGAAGGGGCCAATCCAGGGAGCTCAATCACCCGGCCTTACTGCCTCAGCACCCATGCCTGTGTCCCGCTATTTCCGGAAAATTTTGTAGTACAGGTCGAGGGCAGAGCTGTCGGGGTAGGCTCTCTCATAGAACGGGTATTGGGCCACCTTCTTGATGGATTGCTCGACAGACACGGGCGTTTTCGACATCGTGATGAGGTTTATAATGTTGAATCTACTGTTTGTCACTATCTTGTTGTTTCTGTTGAACTTCAGGTAGCGGAATATCCCAATGTATTTGTCATAGTCCTTAGGGTTGAACTTGAGTATCTCCATTAGCTGCTGCATTCTGTCCTGGAAGGCAGAGTGCAGAAACACTCTCTTGGGCTTTTTGATGTTGGCTGCAACGTCTGTCGTGCAGAGATTGAAGAACACTGATGCCTTCTCCCTCGTCTTTGGACTTCCTATCTCGTTTGGGAACTTGTTTTCGTAGTTCTGGACGATGGGAAACCCCAGATACAGCAGGAGTGAAAGCGCGCACAGGTCACCATTGTAACAGCTGTAGTGCAGCGGTGTGTTTCCGTTGAAGTGTTGGTCGTTCCGGAAATCAAACCTGCTCAGGATGAGAAACAGGTTTTCCTCGCTCTGGACGATGAAGCTCAGTCTGCTCAGCACCCCTGCCTCCGGAATCAACTCCAGAATATCCTTGATCTGGTTCCTGTTCTTATTCATGCAGGCAAAGTCCAGGACAAAGATCGGTAGCGGATCAAACGAGTTTATCAGCTTGATGCCCCTGTATTTGTGAAGGAGGGCATACTGCTGGTAGGAGATGAAGTCCATGTACGAGGTCTTCTCCAGCGCAAGGGCTTTGTATCCGGAAATGAGGTTTGGCGTCAGGCTGTTCCACCCGATGCTGTACTTTACTTTGTAGGCCCTGAACAGGTCAAAGATCTCTCTCGGGCATGTGCAGGCCAGAACAAAGTACGAGGGCCAGCATACAGGCCCAAAGATGCTTTGGTTAGGGTTTATCAGCCTGTTTTCTAGAAAGAACTGCACGATTTCATCGCTCCCGTACACCATGGCCAAGAGAAGCACATGGTTGGCCTGCCTTGTCAGGCATGGAACCAGGCTTGGATTAACTATATGCCTCCGCCTGCTGAGTATGGCCCTTTTCATCCTGTAGCATTCAAAGGCCCAGTCTATTGTATAGTGTGCTGTGAAGGAAGTGTTTGGCTCGGAATAGGACGAGTCCACAATGCCATGCTTATAGCAGGATGAGTGCATTTCGTGGAGGTTGACAAGCACTCCAATTTGCTCTATGCTGTTTCTATCGTTTAGAATGTATTCAGGATAGGACACTTTCTTTTTTGTAAGCGTCCGAAGCCGAGGTTTCTCCATATGGGTAGAAGCTGCCTTGAATAAATGAGACGGACCACTACATGCACAGAAAAGGAACGAAAATATTCATTTATTAAATGTAAATGTCCGATTGACTGACTCGCTGAGGGTTTCCGCCTCGATCTCAAGGCAGTGATTCATGTATTCCTTCTTGATGCAGAACAGCTCGAAGAACAAGACATATTTGGGATTGCCCTTGAACAGCCCGTCTCCGGGATGAAGATAGCATTCGCTGTCGCCGAAAATTGTTCTGTAGCCCTTATCAGACCGCTTTGCAATATTCATGAAGAACCCGCTGCAGAAGGCCTTTTCGATATCCAGGTTTCTGTCTTTCTGCTCCGGAAAGAACCGCAGGAGCTGTGTTCTTACGTTTCTTACCTGCTGCATCGTCTTCACGCTCAGAAAGTTTTTTCTCAAGAAGAAGTGTGAAAACCCGGAGCGGGCCCATGCCTCGTAGATGCCCAAGAACGTGTAGAAGTCACCCCGCGGGTGGGCAAAGCCAGACCTTACGGATTTGTACTGCTTGTATCGTGGATGGCTGCTTCGGAGGTCGAGAAACGGCGTTTGATAGTCCAGGAACGCAGCAACCGTGGCAACTGCGTTCACACATCCTATTTGGCTGGCTGCATAGAGGCTCATGCCTATTTCTGGATCCAGCGGGATCCTGGAGAGCTCGCGTCCCAACCGTGTTATCTTTCCCCTGCTATCGACGGCTTTGAGGTAGTATAAGAACTGGATGGCAGAGCCAATGCTTTGGGCAGGTGGCTGGTCGATGAAGTTGAAGCCGTAGATGTCGTCGATCCCAAGGCTCTTCATCGATAGGATGACGCTGCTCAGATTCGATCGCAGAATCTCTGGCACCGCATTTTCAACCATCTCAGAATACTCGTCAAGCGTGTATGCCCTGTACACAATCCCTGGCTGGGTCCTCCCTGCCCGACCTGCCCGCTGCTTTGCCTGTGCCTTGGAAATATTGATGACCTCGAGGAAGTCCACCGCACTCTCCGACGACCTTCTTTTGGTCTTGACCTTCCCACTGTCGACAACAAACCGGATGCCCTCGATCGTGATGGATGTCTCTGCAACGTTTGTGCTGAGGATGATCTTTCTTGATCCCTTCTTGAAGACTAGGTCCTGCTCGTCAGCAGGCATCGACGAGAACAACCTCAGAATCAGGATGCTATCTCCTGGGAGGCGCGAAGACAGTGCATAGTGTGCTCTTTCAATTTCCTCCTGGCCGGTGAGGAAAACCAAAATGTCTCCTGAGGCATTGCGCTCCACAATTTCTGCCACCGTTTGGATGCACATCCCAAGGTAGTCCTCAGTGGGTGCCTGCAGATAGAAATGGTCGATTCTATGGGATCTGTGCCGGATCTCGATAGTGGGGCAGCCAAAATACCCAGAAAATTTCTCGACATTCAGGGTTGCGCTCATTATCAGCAGATTCGTCGATATATGGCTGTTGTTGAGCATGCTTTTCAGGTACCCGAGCAGGAAGTCGATGTTGATCGTCCGCTCGTGTGCCTCGTCTATGATAATCAAATCGTATCCTGCAATCTTTTGTAAATTTTCCTCCTCTTTCTCACGTGCCCTTCCCTGCTTGGAACTGATCTCCTTCAGCAGGATCCCGTCGGTGACAAACCTCAGCCTGGTGCTCTTGGATGTGACATCCTCAAATCTTATCGAGTAGCCCACGGTGGTTCCCAGCTTGCAGTCCAGGTCCTTGGACACCTTCCTGGCTATGCTGACCGCAGCCAGCCTCCTTGGCTGTGTGCATACAATGTTGTCAAACTGGTCCATTAGAAGCTTCGGAATCTGCGTGGTTTTCCCGCACCCGGTATCGCCCTTTACCAGCACGACTCTGCTGCTTTTCAGAGCAGCAAGGATCTCCGGCATCTTGTCTTCGATGGTTTCCTCCCTGACTTCTTCGAAAGCATCCTCAACTTTGTGCACAAATCCCACTAAACAGCCAGGATGGCCCTCGAGCCCCTCCGACCTCGGAACAAGGTCCTTGATACCCGCGCTGGGTCCTGCAGCCATGCTTGTGGGACATGAGGATGCCTTGGGCTCGAGATGCAGGCTCTGGAAGTACCGTTTAAATCGATCGAGATTCTCTCCGTCGCATGACCCCCTGCGGTTTTTCGATGCGCTCCAGACCCCCTGCTCCTCGTCCCGGTCCGTCCTCTTTCTATCTAGTCTATTGAGCTTTTTGCAGATGCCGTCCATTTCGGCCACCTGCTGTGAATCTCCCGAATATGCCCCCAGAGATTTCTTAAGATCGGCCTGGAGCCTGCTCTTAGTCTTATCTAGTCTATCGTATTTACGTGTCTTGTTCACCTTGTTGTTAGCCATGGTTTTATTATGGCTGGAAAATAGATGGTTTGTTTTACTACTGTCAACACCCTCCTCAAAGGACAGATGACCGCAAGCTGGGGTATTTAATGTCCTGGATGGAGAGCTTGGGCCTTCAATGGGACCTTTGCGGGGCTCAGCGGCGCTGGAGTGCCCCTCATCAGATCCGTCCTTCATTGTCCCATCACCGTCAGGAGCAGGGCAGTCGGCACAGACCAGGCCTGTTCCTTTTCTACAAAACAAGTCCTCTGCTACTTCTGCACATGGTGTCTCTGTCTGGAGCTCCGCCGCAGTTTTGGAATACTTGTCGGTGATCTTGCATGCCATGACAGGCCTCCTGCTACAGCCTCCAGCTACTCCAGCCGATTTCTTTCCACTATCGCTCTGGGACCGAAACTCCTCCAGGCGACTGGCCACATAATTTCCAGCTGGGCACAGGCTTGATGACTTCATTGAGGAGTCAAAAATTTTAAAATTTTTATGAAGATTGTACGGGGTGATCGTGGTGCGGCAGGTACCGCTCCACTTTTTCATCCCACCCAGGAGAATGTGATCGGTCTTCAGAACCAAAACAGCAAGCACCTGATAATTTATTTATGGAGCCTCTTCCTTATGCCTTCCTCTATTTCCTCAACTTTTACAATCTCGATAGCGCTCGAGCTGTTTTGATCATAAAATGCCCCCAGACCCTTGAGCACATCAAGAACATAGGAATACGAGTTCATATCGGGGCTCCGTGACAGAAAATCTGCCTCCTTAAACAGCCTTGTCAGCCTGATGTTGAAAAGCCCCCACTCGAGCGCCGGGATATACTCTAGAAGGCCGAAGCCCCTTGCCTGTGCAACGGTGTGCTCAGCAAGCTTTACAATAAACTTCTTCATGTTCAAGTAGGCCTTTAGATCAGTCTGGTCAGCAGAAGAATGAGCTCGGAGGTAGAGCAGGAGTGACTCCACAAGTCTGGACACTGATTCCTTGCCCTTCAGACTGTCGGCTTCGCTCCGGAGCATCTTGGCATGGGCCAGTACTGACTCGTGGGTTTCCCTGCTGGGCATAAAGGTCCCATATCCCTCCGGGGATATCCTTGGCCTTTCGTAGTCCTTACTCCCAGCCAGGATGCCGATTTTCTCGCCCAGAGTTTTCTTGTCTTTCATGGGAGTCAAAGCCACTGGCTAAAAATATCGCCAGGGCATACACACGGCAGCTACTCCTGGAGGCGCCAACAAAAGAACCGAGAGTCTGTGCATCAGGAGGGCCCTGGTGTGTCAAGGACTATTAAGCACATCAAACGAGTTCTTGATTTTCTCCTGGATGTATGGAGAGCCTTTGTTCTGCCTGGAGTTGGCAGCATAGAATTTCTGGAATTTTGACTCCAGGTCCATTTTGGAGAAGTGTGGGCCGAGATCAAGAATCTTCCTGGCCTCCTCGCGATCCATCCTGTCAGGAAACAAGACATCGTCTATTGTTTTATACATAGCCACTTTTAGAGCTCTGGGCAGGGCCTTTAGATACGGCAGCAGCATTTGCGGGGTTCGCCAGGGAGGACTACTACGACATCCTGCAGCAGTCAGAACTCGTAGCAATCGCAGGTATCTTTCAGAGACCTCTTTGTAAACAGGAATCCAAAGTCCTGAATACAGCCAGGCTCCTCATGCTCGGCACACACATGTCTCCTCTGGCACAAATCAATGTCTCGGGCCCAGGAGCAGGACAGAACAAGACCAGGCCTGGCATATCTATTCACAATTGCATCGAGCAGGCCGGCCCTACACTGCCCAACAAGATCTGGTATTGTGGCCCGTTCCACGAGAAACTCGAACCCAAATTGTATGAAGTTGGCAGGGTCCTCAATCGCAAGCGAGTTTGGGACTACGTCCAGATAAAAGCGCGGTGAGCCGGACGACTCGTCAGCCGAGATGCACTCGGGGAGGCTGGTGCGGTTTGCCGGCCAGGACGACTCGAGCTCCTGAAAAACAATATTAAATGCCTCAAAAGCCTTAAAGGCCAAGATTTTCGACTGGCTGCCCAGAAACCCTGCGAAGTACCCCAGGTTGTACATGACCCCACAGTTGGCTATGAGCTCGAGCTGCTTGTAGGATAGCTTGGGCTGTTCCAAAAACATGAACTCCCGAACACATGTCCTTCTGTGCCTGGCCAGACTGTAGAGACTCTTGGAAATGAACTCTTGGTCATGGAACATGAGGCTCCCAATCTGCCGGTCCAGAAAGTGGAAGTCGAATGCAGCTACGCACTGCAGGATGGATGGCTGCAGGATCTTGTCCTTGAAGTGGTTGATAACCGTCTGCTCGTCAACGAAAAACCTCTCGACTTTCAGAAACGATGATAGGCTATAGAGAAGGGAAAGCGTTCTTCTTCTCTTGCACCTCCTGAATCCCTTCAAAATGGGCCTGATGAAGACAGTGTGGTTATTGTAGCTCTCCAAGAACCTGTGGGCAGAAGTAAGGAACATGTCGTAGTCCGAGGGATCTGCCGTGTGGTGGCGGATTTTCCATATCTTCAGCAGAAACTGCTCCATTGCGTGGGTGTTTTCTGCAGCAGACTGTTCCATAAGGCCCAAGTTTTTCTTTTGAAAAAAATTTGCCCAGCTCTCCCTTATGCCCGTGGTAGCGTTGTCTGAGCGAGGGCTGATTGTTGACGTCTTCGGCAAAAAGCCTGCTCTGTATCGAAGCGAGGCATACAGGACTAGCAATAATAGGCTCGTGTCTGTTTTCAACAGCACCATCACATTTATGAACCTGCTTGATCCGTCAGAGAGGTGCGACGCAACAATCCCTGGGTTTGTGGATATGCAGATATCACCAGACGGTTCCAAGGTCCTTGTGCTTTGCTACAACAAGGTTCTGTTGATATTTGATAATGGAAGCAGCGTGGCCGAGCACGCCGAGGTCGAGAACTTCAGTGTTTCGGACAGCTACTACTCCTTCTCCACCAAGGACATGCTAAAGATCCTCTCGTTTGCGGGCCAGCAGGTTCTGCACGAGTCTGCCACTGCCGTGCGAACAATCCACTGCCAAAACACGTTTGTGGTCTATGTCACGGAAAAGACTGACTCCCAGAAGGTCTGCGTATATAGAGACGGAGAGACTCTTCTCCTGCTAAGCCTTCCAAACGTGTATAGGACTATTTTGAGGGCCAGCAAGGACGAGATGGACGTGCTGCTGCTGCTTGACACTGAGTATGCCAAGACCAGCTACTATGCTGACTCGTCGCTGTACTTCCTGAAATTTGGCTCGCGCAATGTGGCTGCCGGTGGCAGTGGAAATTCCACGGAGGCTGCTTCCCCATCGAAATCTCCCGATTGCGATCCCCAGCTGGTCACCCAAAATGCCAGGTTTTCGCTCTTCTGCTACAGGCTCCTAAGAAAGATTCACGATTTTGGCTTTCTTGACCAGGGGTTTTATGTGTGCTTTGGCGACCAGCCAGCATATCTCCACACCTACACACTCGAGGGCGGGTTTGCCAGAAAGTTTCCCAAGGCCATCAGAAACCGCGTCCTGTTCAACAGCAAGAGGACCCGAATCATCAATGCAGGCTTGGGAAACCTGCCCGGAAACATAGAAGTGTTCTCAGACGGCACCAGCACATGCAGGTTCGAGTGCCTGGGGGCCTCTGTCATCTCGTGGCTAAATGACGGGGCGCATTTTATGGTGGCCATAACAAACTATTTCAAGTCAGACAACAAGGTCGCGATCTACGACTACTTTGGCAGGGCCACCGAGGTCATGGAATGCAGCTCGCTCGTGAATGCCAGCGTATATGGGGAGGACGAGGAGGAGTCCCCTGTTGCCCCGCCAACCCAAGCCAGGATCGAGGCAGTGCAGCAGGCCTATGTCCCGCCACACCTACAGTCCCATGCACCGGCGAAGAAAGCGCCTGTCTCGCCTGCAGTCAAAAAGGCCCACCCCAAGCCAGAAGCCCGCACTTTAAAGACGGTTCAAAGAGAATTGGAAGAGTGCTTGCAAATCAAAGAAAGGGTCCTAAATGGAGAGGAGGTCAGCCTTGATGAGGAGAACAAGATTTTTAAGATCAAGGCTCTCCAGGAAGAACTCATAAAACTAAAAAAGGTTTGATTTATGTGTCTTTTCTCTAGAATTCCTGGGCCGTTGGGCCATCCTGTACTTGCTTGGCAATTTCTCAGGCACCTTCTGGAGATAGGGTGCTGCTCTGGTCGTTGCAGCCTACCACCCGTGTGGGGCCAAGAATCATCTTCTCAGAGCTACTTGGAGAATGGTGTCTCAGGCACTGTCTCTGCTTGCTTCCGATAAAAAATAATTTTTTTCTTCTCCCAATAAATGGTAGAGGAGCTAAGTGTTGACAAAATCATCTCTAAATTACTAGCTGTGCGGAACAAGCCACAGAAACAGGTGAATCTGAGCGAACAGGAAATAATGTATCTCTGCAGACAGGCACAGGCCATTTTTGAGAAGCAGCCGGTTCTGCTCGAAATCAAGGCTCCTGTGAAGATATGCGGGGACATCCATGGGCAGTACAGTGATCTTCTGGCACTCTTTGAGTACGGGAATTTCCCTCCGGCTTCCAACTACCTCTTCCTGGGTGACTACGTCGACAGGGGAAAACAAAGCCTGGAGTGCATTTCGCTCCTTCTGGCGTACAAGATAAAGTTCCCGAACAACTTTTTCATGCTCCGGGGAAACCACGAATGTGCAAGCATCAATCGGATATACGGATTCTATGATGAATGCAAGCGGAGGTACTCCATCAACCTCTTTAAGGTGTTTACTGAGTGCTTTGACTGGCTGCCCATTTCTGCACTCGTGGACAAGCGCATATTGTGCATTCACGGCGGCATTTCCCCTGACCTGAAGAGCATAGACCAAATCAAGAAGATCAAGCGACCGACAGATGTGCCAGACAAGGGGCTGCTCTGCGATCTGCTGTGGAGCGATCCTGAGAAAAACATTATTGGATGGGGCGAGAACGACAGGGGCGTTTCTGTCACGTTCGGGGCCAACGTAGTGGATGAGTTCCTGGACATGATCAATATCGACCTGATCTGCAGAGCACACCAGGTTGTGGAGGACGGGTACGAGTTTTTTGCTGACAAGGGCCTCGTCACCCTGTTCAGTGCCCCAAACTACTGCGGGGAGTTTGAGAATTCGGGCGTGATCATGAACGTCGACGAAAGGCTGTGCTGCAGTTTCCAGGTCCTGAAGCCCACAAAAGCCTCTGACCACAAGAAACAAAAGTTTTCTGTAATTCAAAGTAAGAAGTAAAGAAGTTATACAATTTTTGCCTCTTGGATGCTGCAGCGTGGTGTTTTGGTGGAAAACAACTGGGATACAGGCTGTTCAGAAACAGAAGAATTTTTTGATCCTTAAATGAACCTCCAAGACTTGAGGAGAAAGCCCAGGGCGCGCCGTAAGGCAGCCGCTGCAGGAAAAGGATGCTCAGTAGAGGAGAGGGGGCATGGACCGCTTCAGCCTCGCCTGAAAACCCGTGGAGCACAACCGAGGAAGCTTCTTGTGATGAACGAGTTTCGGTTTTATGACAACCTCATCATCAAGGAGTCGAAGATCCACGGGATGGGAGTCTTTACCCCCGTCCCAGTGCCTGAAAACACCCTTATAATGGAGTACAAGGGCGAGATCATCGGAAAGTGCATGTCGGACAAGAGAGAGCGTCTATACAAAAAGAACAGGATCGAGTCGGTCTATATGTTCTCGCTGTCGGAGGACGTGATCATTGACGCCACTCTCACGGGGAATAAGGCGCGCTATGTCAACCACTCATGCAATCCGAATTGCGAAGCCATCCATTCTGAGATTGACCAGTCCATCAAGTACTGCACAATCAGGAGCATTGGGGCCGGTGAGGAACTCACCATAAACTACAACATGACCCAAGGCCCAGATGTCGAGACATGCAACTGCAACGATGCCGGCTGCAGGTCCCGCATCCAGGCAGCAACTCCCATATCTGGGGACTGAGAAAAATGCGCGCTGCCAGGATCGAACTGGCCCCCTTTTGCGTGTAAAGCAAACGTGATAACCACTACACTAAGTGCGCTCGCACGGGAAAACGTATTGCTTTATGGCGTGATATTCCCAAAACAGAGATTTAATAAAATTGTGCAACTGCTATCCATCTTGGGTACACGTGGCCCGACTTCAGTCCCGTGCTCTATTGCTCTTGTGGTTTCCGAGAGTCTTTAGAAAGTTCTTCGTGAAAATCGTAAACTTCCGGTCCTTCATCGAGCAGTCGTCCATAAAATGACTGTCGCTGTGGCAGTACGGACAGCTCATGACCATGGTGCTGCTCTTTTCTGTGGTTTTTAGGTTGTATTTCCTCCACACCCGTGGGCACTCGTCTTCGTAATGGTACTGCAGGGGGCAGCTCTTGCAGACTTGTGGCTGGTATAGCCGATCACGACAGTTTCGGCTGCTGTGCCCAAGATGCAGGCAGTTGCTGCACAGCAAGAAATCGCAGGGCCTTCTGTTGTGGTTGATGTCGCAGTACATGCAATTTCTCTCTCTTTCCACCCTGCAGTCCCGGGAAATGTGCCCAATCTCCCCGCAATTGTAGCAGACAGTGGAGTCCTCAAAGTATCTCTTCCTGTCATTTCTCACAGAAACAATCTCCTTGGAGGTGTCTATCTTAATGGTTTCCTTGTGAAACAACAGACTGAGAAGCTCGAACCTCCCCAGGTCCTGGTCGATGTCAAGGACTTTGATCCCATTCTCGTCTCTCACATTCAGAAAGGGAGAGGCGCCCTCTTCCTCCATGCCCGCAAAATTTTTGCATTTTTTATCGAATATCGTCTTCAGATCGACCAGCTCGATGGTGGGAAGAATGGACCATCCCAGGCATCGATGAATCCTTGGCACTAGGATGCCCAAAAAGGCTGCTTTTTCGTTGTGTCCAGGCACTCGGAGCCAGGGAATAAATTCTCTGGGCGGGTAAGAATTCATTCAGGAACTCCAGATGCTCTACAGAGGATGGGCGCACCCCTCGCAGACCATGGTAATTGCCCTGCCCAGCACAACGGCTCTGGAACCATCTTCTCTCTCCAGAACACAGTTGGCCACCTCGTCGTAGCCAACAAGCTTTCCCATCACGGAGTCTCCTCCATAAAGGAACACCGTGACTCCCATGTTTTTAAAGCGTCGGAGATTGTTGAAGATGGTCTTTGCTGCCTGCCTCTCATCTGTTTCAGCCCTGCTTGTCTCACCTTTGGTATCTATGCTTTCCTGGGGCTCGTTGGTGCTCATTGGAGGACTAAAAACAAGCAGAAACTTTAAAGCTCCATGCCCAGACACAAACCAAAGCAGTTTCAGTGCACAATCCTTTGTCTTTCTGGTTTACAGCAGATCCAGGCACCGGCGCGTGGCGAAGAGAAAGATATTTATTCAGCAAACATGTTATAGTATAGGCTAGACTCAATGTCGGTGCCAGGACGGGATTGCTTCTGGCGCGGGGATGCAGAGACAGGAGCCATGGGCTTTTTCTCCCTTGACAGCACGTAGTTCCGTATCCTCGTAGTAAGATGCCTTAGGGAGGAAATGAGCTCTTTGTCGGACGAAACAAACAGTCGGTCGATAAGCTCCTTCTGCTCCTGGAGCATCTGGCCAATGCCGACCTTTTTGAGCTGCTCTGTCGGAGCCGTGGCATTGAAGAACTTTTTGATCTCGGCATCGCCAAGAACGGGGCTGGGACTTTCGACAAATGCTCTGGCCTCTTCAGGAGCCCCGAACACAATCAGATATTTTCCTCGATTCAATCGGCGGATACTGCCAACAGTCCCAAACCTAGAAGCACAATTGCTCAGCTGTTCTATAGTATATTTATTTTCGTCGACTCTGTTGAGCACGACTTCGTTGTTTCCGGCCTTTGGCTTTTTGTTTGGGCCCAAATCGAATGTGACCCGCTTCTGGGGTGCGAGCTCCTCCTCGTTGTGGGCGAATAGGCAGTGCTGCAGCGTGCATTGGCTGCCCTCCCTGCACAGCTTTTTCCGAAACATGAACAGCTTGTCCACAAGTCCCTTGGTCTTGTCCTTCAACAGCGGCTCCAATGATCTCGTCACATCGTGGTAGTGGTTCCTGGAATCTCTGGCCGTGAGCTCTATGGTAGATATGGCAATTGACCCGATATCCGGGTGTTCGTGCTTTATGTATCCGACAAGGGCTGCAGGCAGTGGCAATGTTAGCTTGTTCCTGGGTAAGTTGTCGTTCATTGGGAGGGTCTCTGGCCTCCAAAGATGAAGCAACGCTCCGCTAAAAATTTGCACCAGAAAATGGGGAGGCGCCAGTAGTGCACTAGCTGCCCTTGTTAGGAAGAATGCACTCAGATAGCATCTCAGCACAGCCTGGACAGCAAATACTCCGGATCCCATTTATTCATGGATGGCCTTGATCACCGACACCTCACCCCTATAATAGTCCCTGTTGAGCTTCAGGTTCTGGATCAGGGTGTCAAGATAGACAAACTTCCCATCACAGCGCAGGTTTGCGAGTGTCTGGGAAATGCCAACTATGTTCAGGCAGAGGCGAAGGCCCTTTCCGCGATAGTCAAAGTACAGGTAAACGCTGCTTTCAGGGATGTTGCGGGCTCTCAGCAGCGCGAGTATGCTGTTTTTGGCATTTTCAGCCACGCCTGCGCTGGGAATGTCTCTGATCGACAGCAGTCTTCTGTCGTTGAACACACAAAACCACTGCAGTGAGGAGGCTTCGCAACCTCCGTGCTGTATCACGGTTATCTCATCGTCCGAGTATATGACTGGGTACCCATGACGATCCAGGTCTTTCCCGAGTATTTCATCTGTCCATGAGGGCACAGCTCGGGAACTGCAGTATTCTTCGTAGCTCTCTTGGATGGCCTGGTGATGCTCGGATAGCACTGCAAGGTCGCTGGCACTAGCTGGGCATATGACTTCAACGTCAACCTCTGAATTGAATCTAATCGATGCAGTTTCGTAGACATCATTCTTGAGGAACGATTTGTGGGGAATGCTCGTGTACGTGTGCAGATTATCCATAGTAGCTGCAGGAAGTGCAAACTTCACTATTGCTGGCGCCTGCCCTATCTTCCCCACTAGAAAGTGGTGTCTTGCGTTTCTGCCTTCTCTCTCGAGTACAAAGTTCTTGAGACTAGGAACCATCTGGGGTGGGGCAGGAGTCCGTTTGTAGGCGAAGTGCCTGTCTACCTGTCATCGACCCCAGAGCACGGCCAGGCTCTCAGATGGCGTGTATCTGCATCATAGAGCTGCTGGTGGGCCAAATCAGCCCTGTGAGGTCTTCCAGATTGATTTTGTTCCTAAAATTTTTCGGCCCAAATGTCGGAGAACGTTGCAAAGGTGCAGTTTCTCAACTTTGTGCTGAAAAGGAAGCACGGCATCGAAGAAAAGCAGAATCCGGTCATAGAGGGCCACATTGCATCGCTGGGGGCACCCAGTGTTTTGCATGGGTTTTCCTCTACCATGTCCATGGACGATCTGACCCGCTGGCTTGCCTCTCTGGAGGGAGCCATGCCCATCGAGGATCCTGTGACCAGGGACCTTGTATTTGGGATCCTGTACAGCTCGGACGCCTTTCCAAAGATGGTAAAGTCCAAGGCCTTCCCATTCCCCCTCGTCTCGGAGCTCTACCGTGCCCAGTTCCAGGAGAACAAGAGGTACTTGATGGAGTTCAACAGCAAGGATCAGGGAAAGATCAAGGTGAATGCCCCAAAGAATGTGGTCACCAGGTTTCCTCCCGAGCCATCCGGGCATCTGCACATTGGCCATGCAAAGGCAGCCCTCCTGAACCAGTACATGGCGAGGGGCGGAAAGATGTTTGTCAGGTTCGACGACACAAATCCCGAGAAGGAAAGCTCTGAGTTTGAGAGTTCCATCCTGGAGGACCTCAAGCTGCTGGGGATCACAGACTACCAGCTGACCAGAAGCTCTGACTACTTTGACACCATTTTCGACTATGCCTGCCAGCTGATCAGCAGCGGAAAAGCGTATGTTGACAACACCGATGTTGATGTTATGAGACAGCAGAGGACGGACGGGGTCCCTTCAAAAAACAGAGGCATGGACCCTGAGGCCTCGCTGAGGATCTTCAAGGCCATGCGGGATGGCGAGTACAAGGAGTATTGTCTGAGAGCGAAGATCAGCGTGGACAACCCCAACAAGGCCATGCGGGATCCGGTGATCTACAGGCACATCTCGCTCGCGCACCATTCGACCGGAAACAGATACTGCATCTATCCAACATACGACTTCACAGTTCCCATCCTGGACAGCATCGAGGGCATCACTCTTACCCTGAGAACCAACGAGTACAGAGACAGGAATGCCCAGTACTACTGGTTTATAGATGCACTTGGTCTCGAGAACCGGCCGGAGATCTTCGACTTTTCCAGGCTGAACTTTGAGAACACAGTGATTTCCAAGAGGAAGATGAAGTTCTATGTGGAGCACGGATATGTGTCTGGGTGGGATGATCCACGGATGTCGACGCTGCGGGGGCTGGCCCGGGCAGGGATGAACATGGATGCCCTCAGGGAGTACATTATTTCGCAGGGCGCTTCCCAGAAGACCGCTGTCGTATCCTGGGACAAGATCTGGGCGCTGAACAAAAAGACCATTGATGCCCAGAGCGCGAGGTTCAGTGCTGTCCCACTAGAGAACTGTGTTACCTGCACCGTAGAGTCTCCTGCTGGCAGCAATCACCCACTCGAGATCGGCGCAAGAGACAGGACCATCGAGGTGCCAAGGCACAAGAAGGCCGATCTCGGCTCCAAGAAGGTGATTCTATCAAGGGAGATCCTTCTTGCACAAGAGGATGCTGCCATCCTGCAGATCGGCGAGGAATTCACTCTCATGGGCTGGGGAAATGCCATCGTCGTGGACAAGCAGGCCGAGGGCGGGGTTGTTACGTCAATGACCCTCAGGCTCAATCTGGGCGGAAATTTCAAGACGACAAAGAACAAGATCACCTGGGTTGCGAGAAAAGGCGCGGTCCAGATCAAGCTCTATGAGTACGGAAGCCTCCAGAACGACCTGGACACCGAGGACCTGGGGAAAAAGTTCAACACCGACTCGAAGAAGGAGGAATGGTGGCTGGCGGAGAATGCCATAAGCGATGTCAGGGAGAGGCAGACGATCCAGCTCGAGAGGATCGGCTTCTTCTACTGCGATGGTGCGCTTGACTTCAACCTGGTGCCCTTTACCAAGCAAAAACGGACCGAATAAATAGCTGCCAATACGCCTGTCTGTTCCAATCCTCGTTCTTCTGTGCTGCGAGTAATTGGCCAAATTTTTTCAGCCCACAATGAAGGAGCTGAAGTTCCACAAGGACTCAGAGACGCCCCGGAGCAGGGATGTCGTCCAGGACAGGCTGTTTGGAGGATACTACAGGTTTTCGACACAATCTACTGCGGTATATGACGATTACTGCCTACTGGACCTGGGAAGTGAGATCATGAGACTCAGCACAGCCTGCGACCGGGCTTTCTGCAGGGACGGGAAGGTTGCCATTCTGAGGGGCAGCAGGCTAGACATCTACAGCGACTTGGCCATGGAGAAGTCGCTGGATGTTTCTGGCCACGAGAACATCTGCGACCTTCTGCCCGACCTGGAGAACGTGCTCGAGGCCGTCACTGATGAGCAGTGGATTTTTTGCGTGGGCGATGCCCTGCTGAAGGTTTCTAGCACTGCTGTTGAGCTTGATGGCAAGACGTATGCCAACGAAATCCACGAAGATGGTTGCAGATACTTTGTGGCGTGGGAAGGCTACGTTGCGGTTCTTGGGAACAGCAAGAGCCTCAACTTCATGTACTTCTATTGCAGGGAGCAGGCAGAAGCCGAGGAGTATTCTCCCCTGTGTCCCAGAACAGACAGTGACACCTTTGATTCTATCCCTGTGGACGACATCAAATTTTCCCGTGGCAGGCTACTGATGATGGATGCAGACACGGTCAGCTCCTACACCAGTGCAGATGTTGCAGTATGCGACAGCGATCCAGAGAAACGGGTTGTCGAGTACTTCATCCAGGACGACCACATCATTGCGAAGACCAGCGGGCCTGCCAGCCCCATCAATCTGAGTGGTGGCAAAAAGCTATCTGAAGACAAGTCAACAGACCCATCTGCTGTGGCCGAGAAAGGGAAGCCTGCGGATGTCCCTGGGAGCAGCAGCCCTTCACTTCAGACCAAGCCCCACTTGGATAGCTCGGAGACTGCTTCGAGTACAACTAGCAAAAAAGAGCCCTTGGGCTCTTTGGGAAGCCTGTTCCATTCGTCGTTGGATGGAGAAGCAGCAAGCTCGCCCTTCTCCAGTCCCACTCCATCTATTTCCAGGCCTGAACAGCCAAGCCCAAAGAGCGAGCACCAATCGATATTCCGCCCATCTCCACAAAAGGCTGAAAGCACTCCGCAGCGGACAGCCGTGGAGTCCGACATAGAGAGGCTGGACAGCTCATTTATGTCCAGAGTGGAGCGGCTGCAAATCTCCTTCAGAGAAATCGCCAAGCCAGCGAAGCCCATGCCGGTGCTGAAGTTTATTGGGTCGAGATACGATCTTGACGAGCTGTACAACTGTATTTTCAACAACAGGGTGGAGGAATATGAGCAGGCACTCTCATCCATGATCGTCCGGCTGGAGACGCTGGACGCAACAGGGCCTAGAAACGTCGATGAGAGCATCCGCTTCTTCGATTCCCGGATATTCGGAAACAAATCGTTTAGGCGGCCTGTTTCGTACTCCGACCCCCTTTGCTCCAGGTTTGGCGAAGTCCTGCGGATTGCCAATCCCGTCGCCGACCTGGTCGAGGGATTCAAGGTACTTGAGGTGCAGAAGTCACCCGAAAGGCACATATCTTTCTACGAGTCTCGCCAGCAGGCGGCACCTCCTGTGCCAGAAGGCACGGGCTCGCAGAATCCACCTGACCCTATCCCATCAGGAGTATTTGGCCAAGCTGGTTCACGGGATGAAGACTGCCAGGCCAGGAGCACAAGCCCGGCTGCTCCCCCGGCATATGGCAGGCCTGAGGCCGTTGCTAATCCCTTCGGCAATAACTCTACAGAGGTGTCGAATCCCTTCAAGGTCTCTGACACCACTTCACTCTTTAATAACCTGGCATCAAATCTAAATGCCTTGAGGACAGAGACCACGAGGCACACTCCGCTTGGCCAGAGCCCCACGGCCGGGGTGGCGCCCGATAACACGCAACCTGTCAGTACATTTAATAGGCTGGCAGGGACCCGGAGATTGTTCCAATAAATCCACTTTGTTGCTGTCCTCTGGCACGTCCTGGTGAATTTTCTGTCCAAGATACCAACGCCCCGGTGGAGGGGCAACATGTCCAGTAGTGCCTGGGCACTGCGGGCTCAGAAACCGCAGTTCCAGGACATGAAAATTTTGCCCCAATGTGGACGACAAAGCTTCTCAAGGAGAGGTTTGCCAAGTTCTTTGAGGAAAGGGGGCATGTCTGCCTACCCTCTTCCTCTGTCATCCCCAAAAACGACCCTACACTGCTCTTCACCAACAGCGGAATGGTCCAGTTCAAGGGGATTTTCATGGGTGAACATACAGAGTACAAGAGAGTCTGCACCTCGCAGAGATGCATCAGGGCCGGGGGAAAGCACAACGACCTCGATGATGTGGGCAAGGACAACTACCACCACACATTCTTCGAGATGTTGGGAAACTGGTCCTTTGGAGACTACTTTAAGGAGGAGGCCATCAAGTTTGCCTATGAGTTTCTTGTGGAGGACCTGAAGCTCGACAAGGACAATCTGTATGTCACCATATACGAGGAGATGGACCAAGAATCCGGGGCTATCTGGAGCAGGTATCTTGAGCCGTCCAGGATCATCCCCTCCTCGTACAAGGACAACTTCTGGGAGATGGGGGAGTTTGGCCCATGCGGCCCCTGCACGGAGATCCACTACGACCGCGTTGGAAACCGCGATGCCTCGGCTCTTGTAAACCAGGATGACCCGATGGTGCTGGAGATATGGAACATTGTGTTCATGGAGTACGAGAGAACGCCCAAGGGGCTCGAGCCACTGAAGGTCAAGAACATTGACACGGGGATTGGCCTTGAGAGGCTGCTGAGCATTCTGATGGGGGTGAGGTCGAACTACCTCATTGACTCGTTCCAGCACATCATCAAGCATGCCGAGTCCAGGTGCGGGTTTGTCTACGAGGACGGGGACAGCATAACCGATGTCGCCTTCCGTGTCCTGGCCGACCATGCCCGCACCATCTCCGTGTGCCTGCACGACAAGGTTTCATTTTCCAGCGAGGGAGTCGGGTATGTGCTGAGGCGGATTCTGAGAAGGGCGGTGCGGTATGCCCACGACATCCTTGCCCTGGAACGAGGCGTCCTTGGGCAGCTTGTGGCCGAGGCGGCCCGGTTCATGGAGCTCAGTGTTGACGTGTCTGCTGTCAATGCCGAGGAGGAGCTTTTTTTCAGGACCTTGGTCAAGGGCGAGGCCCAATTTGCCAGGATTGCCCAGGAGAAGGGCAGGCTCGACGGGCTCGATGTGTTTCTCTTGTACGATACATACGGGTTCCCCAAGGACCTTACTGAGCTGATGGCCCGGGAAAAGCAAGTTCCCGTCTGCCTCGAGGGCTTTGAGGAGGCCAAGAACCGGGCGAAGGAGATAAGCAGGTCCACTAAGAGCGTCATCACAATCAACTTTGACTTCAAGAAGACTGACGACAGCTTCAAGTGCACCGACCTGAACGGCATTGAGGCAACACTTATGGCAGCCGTCCTGAACAACGAGGTTGTTGCCGATCTCCCCAATGGCCAGCTTGCCCAGCTGGTTTTTGACCGGACATGCTTCTACGGGGAATGCGGTGGCCAGGTTGGCGACAGGGGTGTGATCACTTTCTACAGTGAGGCAGAGCAGGTCGGTACGTTTGAGGTCACGGACACACAGATACAGCGCGGGTATGTGCTCCATGAGGGAACCCTGGAAGGCCGATTGTCTAGGCACGCGATTCTGACATACGATGGGGATCTGAGGGGACGGATCCGCTGTAACCACTCCACTGCCCACCTTTTGAACTATTTTCTGAGATCGTTTATCGACACAGAACAGCAGGGCTCTCTTGTCGATTGGGAAAAGTGCCGCTTTGACTTTAGCAGCACAAAGCTGTCCGAGGAGACGCTACAGAGCCTGGAGGACAAGATCAATGCCTTTGTACGTTCGAATGCTGTGGTCAAGGTCACAACCCATGCTCGAGAGGACGTGATGGGGGGCAGCACCATTATCAAGATGTCGGACGAGGCCTATCCAGACAAGGTCCGGGTCATCACCATGGACAACGGGAAAGAGACCATTCGGGAAGTCTGTGGCGGGACCCATGTTGCGAGCACCTCCGAAATCAAGCTGGTGAGGCTGCTCAGCGAATCTGGTGTCCGGGCCAACACCCGGAGGATTGTGGCTGTGTCCGGCGCCAGGGCCCAGGAGGCCGATGCCAATGCTCGCCGGCTCAGGGAACTGCTGCGCTCCGGTGCCACCACCACCATCGACTGCATCCTCTCTATTTCCGACAGGAGAGAGATCGAGCTTCTCAACAGAAGCAATATAAAAAAGGCCAGTGCCGAGTTGAAGAAATGTGTTCAGGGCTTGCAACAGAGTGTCGACGAGTCGCTGCTGAGCTTCAAGGTTTCTGCAATGATGGGCAGCAAGGTTTTCAGCTACAACTCTTGCAGCCTGTCCAAGTTCTCCAAGAAGGATATTTCTAGAAGCCTCGGGATCCTGGGGTCGATGCTCCTGGCTCAGGATGTATGCGGATTTATTTTCACGGAAAAGGATGACGAGGTGCTGTTCTGTGCCTGTAGCAAGGATGCTGAGGGCTTGCTTGCAAGGATTGGCGGGACCTTTGGAAGCAGTAGCTCCAGAACTGTCAACGGACTTGTCCAGGGATCCGTGGGCTCCAAGGACTTTGAGCAAGATGCATTTTCCGGTTGCCTGAGGGATTAAATATCGCCAGTTGGAATGCTTTGTTTGTCTGGGTGGCGTGCCCTGGGAAACTTTCCCTCCCTGGGCCCACCTTTTTAATTTTGGTATTTGACACTTGAAGATTGTGTACCCATGTATCCTTTCAGGAGCTTTAGCGATATCGAAATAATGAATGCCAAAAACTACAGCTTTACTAGCCGCAACGAGCCGATTTTGTACCAGCTGTTTGTGCAGCGGCTGTTCGACTATGTGCAAACATTTATTCCACACGAGGTCATGCCAAATCAGATAACATGGCTAGGATACCTGTCCATGATGGTTGGGCTGCTCTCCACTGTGCTCCTGGACCCAGCTCTGACTAGCCCGCCCAGGCATCTTTTCCCTTGGCCAATCTCGTGCTCCTATTCATATACTTCAGTGCTGATTTCCTTGACGGGGTGCATGCCCGAAACACGCAGCAGTGTAGCCAGCTAGGGGCCCTTCTGGACCACGGGGTGGACTCTGTTGTGACACTATCCGTTCTGATCAGCGTGTGCTCGTCGCTGAGGACGGGGATTTCCGAGCAGCTGGCCTTCCTGGGATATCTATTTTTCTCAGGATTTTACTTTGTTGGCCTTTTCATAAAGTACGTCGGGTACATGAAGCTGAGCATCATTTCAGGACAGTCCGAGGGCCTGTTCTGTATCATGCTGGTGCACATGGTTTCCTATCTCAGGCCCGGGTTTTTCGAGGCTGTCAGCAAGTCCCGACCCTGGAGAGCGGTCCAGAAACACCAGTCCCGGCTCATGGCCGTGCTGGCTGCTGTGGCGACGGCAGAGGCACTGTTCGACCTGTTTTACCATATCAGCATCGAGGCCCCGATAAAAAGGAACGGCGATGCCCTGGTGTCTGTTTCCAGGCTGTTTCTGATACTGGCATTCCTGCTGCTGATTGTCTTTTCCAGCATCAGGTCGAGCATCCTGGACTTCTACATTTTTATTGGCGTGTTAGGCCAGTGCTTCACTGTATGCTATGTTAAGGAGACGGTCAGTGGCATGACAATGTCAGAGACAGATGCAAGAGTCTTTATATTCAGCTACGTGCTCCTGGGACTGCTGTCTCTGTCGTACATTTGCCGAAGAAACTCCCCGGTTACCATCTTTATATTTATGCTTTCCATGGTGCACTTCCTTGTCCGAGTTGGATCTATCTTAGTGGATCTTTCGAAAAAGCTCGACTGCAGGCTATTCACACGTGCATTTTAATTAAAGTGCTGTTCTAAGGTTCGCTACTGTTTGCTTGCTGCCAAGACACCGGATTTAAAAATTTGTTTCGCGGGCCCCATGTATCCGTTCAAGCGATTCACCCTGGGCGAGCTCAAGAGCATCAATGCATCACAGCACAAGGCTGTGGGGGATCCTGTGGCCTATAAGCTTCTTGTCAAGCCCTACTGCATTCTTCTCCAGAAGGCTCTTCCCAGATCTGTGGCCCCAAACACTATCACTTGGATTGGATTTGTGGCCATGGCAACGAGCTTTCTTGCTACTATGTACTTCGACCCAACCCTGACGAACCCCCGTGGGTATCTTCCACTCCTAAATGCAGTGTCCATATTTATCTACCTTTCGACCGATTCCCTGGATGGGATCCATGCCCGCAACACCAACCAGTGCAGTCCCCTTGGGAAAATCCTGGACCACTTCATTGACTCTGCTGCTGTGCTCTTTGTCAGCATCTCTCTATGCTCCTCCCTGAGGACAGGATATTCGGCTATTACTCAGACCCTGATCATCTCTATGATGCTGGGGTTCTACGCCACCGAGCTATCCGAGCGATACACAGGGTATCTGAAGTTTTCTCTGGTTTCTGGTGCCTGTGAGGGACTTCTGGGCGCCATGTGCATCCATGCCATCGCATTCTTCCGCCCGGAAATTATACACACGATTCTCCACACTGGCCGCTATATTAGCAAAGCAAACACGGCCAATCTTTTTCTGGCATGGGCTGTGTTCTATCTCACCCACATGCTTGCCGGACTGCTTCGCGACATCAGCAAGCATCCTGCTCGTAAAAGCTACAGATCCATTGCCGCCGATATACTCAAACCCACTCTTCTGGTTCTGATGATCATTCCGCTCTGCAGGACTGGCCCACACAAGGACTGGTTTATGCCATTCTCCTATCTTGTGACCTACGGAACCAGCTTTTCACTGTGCTACCTGGAGGATTATATTGCATCGATGTCCAACACACCTGCAGACCACAANGTGTTTGTATGCTCTTATCTGGCTCTGGGTACCCAGAGTCTTGTGCACCTCAGCAACAGAAACTCTGGTGTTGTTTCTCGGCTCCTATTGCTTGCCTCGTCTGCCCACTTCCTGGTTCGGTCAGGATCTGTGCTTAACAACCTCGCCAGGATACTTAACACCAGGCTTTTTACCAATAAATTCTAGCTTAAGCTCTCAATAATGTGCAGGCAACATAGTCCCATACTATCCCATGGCTCTTTGGGCTTTCCCACAAGATCCCTGCCTCTTTGTTCTCTACCGGGAACTCCTAAATATTTTTCCCGTCGCTCACCCAGGAATGGAGGATCTCAAAACCCTTTTAGACAATAACGAGCACGAGAAGATACTGACACTCCCGAGCCCAGAGTTTGACAAGTACAAGGTTGTGGCCGCCATACACCTGGGCAGGTACGAGGAAGGCCTGGTGTTTGCCTCCAAGAACTTCTTCGAAATGGCCTACATTTACTATAAGCTCAAAAACTTCAAGAAGTCTCTGAAGATACTGAGGAAGCTGAGTGGGACTGCAGCAGACGTCCTCAAGTCGCAGTGCCTGTACTTCTTGGGGTACTACAGTAGCGCCTATGCGCTCCTGAGTCGCCACGGAGATGCCGACGAGTATGCGGTGAATCTCTCGGCAATGGAGTCGCTGAGCCATCTGAATGCCAAGAGCCCGGCTAAGCCCACGCTATTTACTTCGAAGGACACAGGCACAATTGAAGAACCATCCAGGTACAGATTCACCAATCCCGAGTGCCGTCTTGAAAGCGACTTCAACAATGCCTTCAAGAGCATTGAAGACGAGAGGGAATACATTGCGCAGCTGAGAGAGCTGGATCAGAAGTACCGTGTCGAGAACAGCTGTATCCAGCGGCAAATAAGGAACCTGACTGGCGAGGAAGTGGCAGGAATGACCAAGAGGGGGGAGGAGATAGCCGCATTCAATCTTGGAAGGATCACCCGGATCGCCCAGCCGGTGCTTTTCCAGCATAACTTTCTGCACGACGGGGACTCTGACCTCAACGTTTTCAAGAAATACAAAAATGGCAAGGAGCAGTTTCTCAGGGGCTCCGAGACATTTGAGCCACATAACAACAGGCTCAGACTTCTGAAGAGCTTGATTGTGATCAAAAGACGCAGCACCGAGGCCCGGAATGCCGTTGCACAGAGAACACTGGCCGGATGCAACAGCTGCATTGAGAAGGAGGTCCTGGAGCTCCTGTGCTCGGCCGCCACGGACCAGGAGTTCCAGAGCAGGGGACTCCAGCTGGTCTTGAAGTCCAATAAATTCTAGCCCGCTTGAAGTGTTATACAACCATCCAATCACCGAGCCCTTCGGTGGTGCAGCAAAAACAGGCAGACAAAAACCTAGAGGCGCTGAGTCTATGGGGATTTATTCATACTGTGGATCGTATTCACGGGGCTGAATGCTCTTTCCAGCAATGTTGTCATCCCTCTTGATCATCTTCACAAACTTGTTAAAAACCCGCAATGAGTTCGTTTCCAGGGAGATCGGCGTGGCAATCTTGTCCTTGTAGTCCTCCGAAGAGAACCCGTAGGGAAGCATGCTCTTGTACTTCTCAGGCACGGCGGTGTGCTCGTTGATGATCACGTGCTTCTTCCCAAAGTCGCTTCGGTCGTGGGCTCTAATGCCCGCCTTCTTTTCTACAATGGTGTTGAACCTGGTTTTCTTGAATTCAATGCCCTCGCCAGCCCAGGAGTCCCATCCCGGGAGCGAGGACTCAACAATCTGCGGAGCATCGGCCTTGATGGCTTCGTCTTTCTCTCGCAAGAACTCCTTCTCATTACCTTCATATCCGGGCGTCTGAAAGGCCGATGCAACAAGATCCTCCTGGGGACAACGGTCTTCGTGCTCACAGTCGTCTTCTGCCGCATTATTGAATGCCATGATGGGGGCACAGCGCTCCTGGACATGCTCGCTGGATGCGGAGTCGCTGTCGGAGTCTGCATCGGAGGCCTCGCTTTCATTAGACATCTTCTCCAGCAGCTCTGACTTCCGTAGCTTGTCTCGCCGCCTCATCTTCCTGTAGGTCCTGCTCTTGATCTTTCTTATCCTGCTCATCTTCAGATCGAAATCGTACTGTGCATGTTTCCTCAGGACCTCCTCCTTTACGTTCCTTGTCTTTAAAATGGCGTCGATGCTTTTCTTCAGAGCATGGCTCGGGACCACCGAGTAGAAGGCATTTGCTTTCGGAGTCTTGCTCTCATGGGGCCTGGACAGGAAATCGCCGATCTCGTCTCTTATCAGTCCCAGAGGCGAGTCGCCACCACATTTAACTGCCTCCATGTCAACGTGCGTGCCATCACCAAGGGCTGCAAGCTCCTCCAGTGAGACTTTTCTCTCTGCCATGGGTGCGCGCTTTTCTGCGGTGAAAATTTTTGGCAGACGGCAGACTCTGCTTTTGGCACAGGCATCCATAAACAGCACAGGGCCTCCACCCTAAATGGCAAGGACCCAGGAGCTGATGTCCCAGAAGGAGAAGGACTATGTGACCTTCTGCTGCAGCAGAAACATAAGGGCACACCAAACAGATATAAACTACGAGGCAATCTTCAGCGGCCGCAAGATCGAGTACGGCCTGCTTGAGAACAAGAAGGAAATCAAGAAGGTGTTTGGGAAGCAGGACAAGAGGTCAAGAAAGTGGTGCCGGCCATCCTCGAACACATCGACAGCATTCCTGGACCAGAAGCTGATGCTGTGCGGGCTGTTTGAGATTGTGAGCATCATAAAGCTTGTGAGCATGGACGACGAGAGTATGGCTGAAATTGAGAGCAGTGCCCTGTCCTACTTTGAAGACTGCTTTGGAGAGATCATCAGCATGCCAAAAACGTTTCTGTTCCTCAGAGAGCTCTTTGGGCATTGTTCCGAGAATGCTAAGGACAGAATAATGAAGATGTTCTGCCAGCGATGCAGCGAGATTGGCCGGGACGACCTCCTGTTTGAGTTTCTGGACAGAAACATCGACAGAGTCCCGGCATCGGCAGGCTTTGTCACCGGCAACATGTGGGGCTGCAACGCGGGATATGTGCTTGGCCTGTTCCTGATTCTCAAGAACGAGGCCCTCGTCAGGCCGGTGCTCCAGTCCTTCATGGAATCTCCAGTCGGCGATTGTGAGGGCCTGAGGAGGTTTGTTCCCGTGCTCTGCTCGCTGTGCAGCAAGAGCGATAGGCAGCAGGTCCGGACCAAGCTGCAGAAAAGTAGAGTCAAAGGCCTTGAGGAGCTGGTCAGAGACATGTCAGTCAGCAAATAAATGTTCATTCTCCAACAGTGTGTTGCAGACCCAGGAAAGGCCCCGAAAAATGCACCAAAATTTTTGCTCCAAGATGACGGGCGGCGGCTTTCTAGTAACCTCGATCATGAACCGGGAGGAGAAGGCCTTCAGAGAATTTTGCGGCAGAGTCGGGAGAATGAGCCTTGGGCTGGGTGCCAGAGAGGTGTCCTGTACATCGGATTTTGGGAGACTCCTGGCGGACGAGCTAAGAGCTCTGAAGGCCCGGGAACATGTCAGCGTGCTGGACAAGTTCAAAAGCGTTCTCGTGCTGGACAACAAGACCGGCTGCCCGCCAGTAGAGATATTCGCCAGGCTGAGGGCCTCCGGTGCAGACTTCTGCAACATCCTTAGGATCATTCCTCTCACCCTCCTCACAAAGTTCAATCAGGAGGCCATCGAGAGGTATATCCTGCAGAACCGGTTTGAGGGCACGTACAAGATAGTATTTGAGGGCAGGCTGTGCCCGAGTGGGCTAAAGGAGCAACTGTTCCAAATAATCATCCCACTGGTGCCCTGTGCAGTCAAGCTGGAGCAGCCAGATTTTGTGATTGTTGTCCAAGCATTCAAGAGTCTTGTTGGCTTGTCAGTGATGCCGAATGACCCCGATAACTTCAATTTCTCCTCGAAAAGGGAGTTCCGAGGAAAGCCAAAAGACAAGCTGTGAGTAGAAGTGGGGGCCGCGAGGAATGACGCACTGACTGCTCTCATCACGTCCAAGAACGTATCAAAGCAGAAAGGACCAGGACAAGGACGGCTGCAGATAGCGCCGCTGCGTGGGCAATGAAAAAAAGGTAGGCCCTGGTAAGGAGACGAGGTGCACTTGTTGTCCCCATGCTGAATGCCATATATCCAGCGCCGTCCCCGGGGAATGCAAATACCCCACATGTAGCCCTGTCTCCGGATATGGTAAACTCGCATGTCACAGGCTTGTGGTCAGAAACCGTGATCTGGTGCATGGAGGTATACTTCGTGAATGTCAGGGTGTAGCGCGATGCAATGAATATTCTATCGCAGTACGACGGTGTCCGTGACAGCACCAGCGCATTGCCGTTGTACTTGTATGTGGGGAGGAACTCGATGCGCGACTCTTCAAACCGGGGAAACAGCCTCAGGAAATCAGTGGACTGGTCAACACCGTCCTTCACTCTGAAGTTGAAGTCGCCTGTCAGGACTATTGTGTCGGTGTGCTGCTCCATGTCGGGCTCCATGGCTCTGCAGAGTCCCAGGACTGTTGTTAGCTGTTCCAGCCGTTTTTTGTGGTTGTGGTCGTGGGGTGCCAGGTGGACATTCACGTGCAGGATGGACCTGCCGATCCTCATGGCAATGAAGCCTTTGTTCACAAACCCACAGGGCCCCAGCCCTATTCTGAGTGGCACTGTCTCTACTGCGTCCCTGCTCAGGACAATGGTCTGGAGCCCAAACATAGACTCCGAGACACAGTGTGGAAATATCCTTTTGAGCGTGCCTACGTCTGGGGATCTATAGCATTCTTGGAGAGAGATTGTGACCATGTCTGTGTCTGTGTCGTGCTCGAGGGCTGGGAGGACGCTTGTTCCCTGTGTGTTCCACGTGAGAGAAAGCATCTTCATTTTGGGGTGTGCACGGGGCAGCCAGATTTTCGACTGCCTGCCCCATCTTGTGGTGATGCTGGGCAGGACGGATCAGTGTGATGAGAGCGGTTCTACATTTTCCCGGAAAAATTTACCCGCTATGTCTCGAATTCCAACGAAGAAAGCTGGTGCGAGGACGAGGACCAAAGACATGTCCAGTCCTGTCCCAGCTGGTGCGTCCAACGGCCGGCGGAAGTCTTGTGAGAAGCAGGAGACGAGGGGGCCAACGAAGAGGCAGCTGAGGGAGGAAATCCAGGCCGAGGCCAAAGCCAGGCGGATCAAGAGAGATGTGAAGAAAGGAAAGCTGAGTGCGGAGGAGGCTCGGAAGAGGCAGGAAAAGCTTGTTGGCAAGGACAAGGATGCAGCTCCGGAAAGGAAAGCTAAGGCGGGCAAAAAAGAGGCCAGAAAGGCAGACAAGCCGGCACTCGAGAAGGCCAGGAAGCCAAGGCCAGTGAAGCAGAAAAAGGCCAAGGTGCTGTATACTGCAGAAAACATCAACTCGTTTCTGCTTGAGGCCAGGGGCTTGGAGGACAAGAGCAAGGCCACCAGCATGCTCCTGTTCGTATTCAGGACATTCAAAAACAGCTCTGCAGACCTCCTGGCCAAGATCAAGATTCTCACAAGCGGTAAGAAGGTTGACTGTGAAGGGTTGAGTCTGCACATGTCGGTCATGAAGCACCTATTTGCGTTTTATGACATGAAGGGCGATTTTTATGTGACTCTGTTCAAACTCGTTTCGCACGGGGGTCTGCTGTCCAAGTATGCATGCGACTATCTGTACTCTGCTCCCTTCAGCTCTGAGGAGTACGACGAACACTTTGATAGGCTCTCCTTGGAGCTTTCGAGGGTCTTCAAGAAAATAGCTGGGCAGTCGCTCGAGGAGTACATGGACTGTGTATATGCCATCGACATGATGGACGACATCCAGGAGTTTAGGGGTTGTGAGGGCACCGGTAGTGACGATGTCCAGAGCGGCGTTGCTCTCCGGGGGGATGGTGCCGGCCAGGCTCAGAAGCTGCTAGGCCCTCGTGCCGAGGAGGAGTCGGCGCAGACTCTCCAGTCGCTTGATGATGATGCTGAGATCGAGCGGCTTGACCGGGAGCTGGGAAGTTTCTTCAGCAGAGGAGCGCTCAGCATCCAGGACGAGGAGTACGTGAGAGCCCTTTCGGCATGCCTCGAGTCGCTGATCAAGCATAACTATGCAGTCAAGGTCGATGATCTCATCAGGATACTTTACTTCTACCAGTTTGCGCCTGTTTCGACCACTTTCAAGCACATTTCCAAGGAGTACATGAGTAAGTTTACAGAGCCAGCAAGGATATTCAAAATCTTCCAGATGACCATTATGGTGTCCCCGAGCATCTATGCACTTTACAGTGCCTTCCGATCCCACTGTGGCAACGACTTCAACCACCTGAAGTTTATGCGGTTTGTGCTCAACTGCGGGCATGAGGAGTATGTGGTAAATCGGATTGACAAGGACTCGTTCTACTCCGTCTACAGCAGCAACCTGGGGAGCGAATTTGACGACTTTATGGTGCGGCTGCTTGCTCTTGAGAGCCGGGAGGACAGGCTCAAGGAGCTTTCTGTGCAGTTTTTCAAGCCGGAGATCAAGGAGGCAATCGGGATGGCTCTTGAGGCCCTGGAAAAGAGAAGAGCGAAGCGGACCAAGACGGCAGCAGCTACCGGCACGCTCCCGTGTTCAGACTGAGGTGTTTGCAAAAATAAACGAATTTACTTAGACAGCTGTGCTTCTCTGGGGGTGCAGGTCGAATGTGCACAGCCAGGGGACATGAGATCCAGAGGGCGGGACACGACCAGCCTGCAGCCGCTCATTCACTATCGTCGGAGTAGTCACTGTCAGAATTGTCATCTTCTATACTTTGCTTGGCACTATCCAGCATTGTGTGCCTGGACTTCTCACCATAGACCTTGGCAGGGCTCACGATCGAGAAGGATCCGCCCTGTGCCTCTATTTCCTTTCTAACCAGCTCAGAAGCGGTGTTCACAGACCGGAATGCCTCTTCACGGTCGTCCGATACCTTGACAATAGAAAAGGTCGGGGACTTCAACAGGGCTATTTCGAGGCCGCTGTCAAACTCCAGGACCTTGCTGAAGGCATTCTTGATGGAAAGCACCCCGCCCCTGGCACATGTAACGTCGACATCGGCCCGGACCTTGAAAGACGAGGCCTTGAACTGCTCCTCGATGATCTTCTTGAAGACCTCGCCCCTTGGCTCGTCATCCAGCATGTCTGTGTTCTCCTTGACACGAGAAAAGTAGGAAAACAGCGATCCAAACTCATCTGCCTTTGCATATCCCCACTCCTTGTACATCTCCGTGATGGTGCACCCAACAATCTTGGCCGCTTTGGCAACAATCTGATAGGCAAGCTTGTTCTTGGCAAAGTCGTCTTTGCACTCCTGCCTCTCCTGGTCGCTAACCCGTTTCAGGCTCAGGTCCACAAAACCTTTCGCCTTCTCGACTTTCAGCACCTGGCACACCTCTATGTTCCCCACCTTGGTCAGCTGGGCAATGGTCCGGAACCTTTTTTTGGAGAGCTCGCTGCTCAGAATCAGCCCAGTCACCTCCCCGTACTCCAGCAGCTGCATGGAGACGACAGAGTCGGAAATCGAAGTTATCTTGCCAATCACAACCTCGCCCTCCTCTGGAAATTCATTGCTTCTGATCCGGCACTCAAACATCCTGGGCAAAATTTTTCAAAATTTTATGTCGCTGTGCTTCAAGAATGGTGCGCATTCTGTCGGCAAACCACCGGATTGCTGCTTCAGGGGCCACCACGCCCCCACAGGGGCACCAGATAGGACACAAGCAGCCTCTTCTCCTTTATTTTATAAATGCAAATAAAAATGTCTCGAAAACAATGCATGCAGCATTCACCGACATGTGCAGGGAGCTTTCCGATGCAATGCCAAAGTCTCACAACGCTCTGGCAAAGGAGCCATCCAGAAACGGGGAACTTGCATACTTGATTATTTCTGGGTGGCTGAGCGACCTCAAGGACCTCTCGTTGGCCCAGAGCGAGGTGCAAGTAAATCCAATCCAAGTATCGGATGGAAGTCTCTCGGCGATCGGTGGTGTCTCTGTAGCCTACAAGCATAACAGCCATAGGGGCCACGCGTCTGCGAGAGACGATGGTGCCCTGGATGCTGGGAAGAGGGCAACCGATAAAGAAGTGTGGTTCTGGAGAACAACCGGGATCTATGGACTGTTTACAGAGGTAGTAACCCAGGCAAGGCAGGACATTTCTCTCAAGAAGCCCGAAGGATTCAGAGGAACCATTCAGGTTGGCAGCTCTGTTGTTGAGCTGGACACGGCCAGGCCGGAGATGTCCATCGATGTCGCAGACAGCAAATACAGGTTCTGCAAGCACAAGGTAAATGAGCGGGTGACAGTTCGTACAAGGGACCTTGGTGCATCAGGGCAGATACCGGTCACATCCAGCAGCGGGCTCTGCATCCAGTATAGGAGAAGGTTTCACGGGGCCGATAAGGACTTCTGTGTTGAAAATTCGGCATTTCCGCTGGCCACCCTGGTCCCCACTCTGAACGCTCTGGGGATTTCCCCAAGGCAGTTTGTGCAGACAAAGATTTCTCTGGCTATTGCCGGCCTGGCCACCTCAAGGGACACTATGGCGGACATTTCCTTCTGTTCCAAGTTCTTCGTGTTTGCAGACCTGGAGCTCTGGCCCCTGATCCAGCATCTGGAAAAGCACATCTGCGAGGGTTCATGTGATAACCACGCCTACGATCTGTATGCATCTGTGGATTTTCTAGGCAGGATATATGGCAGCAGGAAATCGGAAGGCGCTGGTAGATGTCCAGGCGGTGGGGCTGTAGCTGCACCAGGTGGCAGATCTATACAGAAGGGAGTGCTGAGTTCCTTAAGAAAGGCAGCACTTTCGGGTGTAGTGTTCAAGGGTCATGGGCACCACAGGCCCGCAAGTGGTGAGTTGCCCATTGTCCATGATCCTATCCTGAGCAGGCCAGCCTTTGCATCCCTCTCGAAAGGTATTTCTAGTGCCCTGAAGGCCTGCACCCTGCGCGAAGCATGTCTCCGGCTTCAGAAATACATCCGCCTTGGCCTGAACCTGAATGCAGCCTATGTCGAGAAGATTCTTTCGGCTCAGGCTGATTCTGTTGTCGACCAACTCCTGGTACACAGGGTGTCCAAGGCCCTGGGAGCCAGTGCCGAGGCGCCTGGCCTCAAAAAGTGCTGGGAAAAGGTGAGCAGTAAGTTCAGCAGTGAGTTGGATTATCTCCTGAAGCATAAGATGGCAGTAGACACACTGTATGCCAGGCTTGTGGCAAATTTTGATGTTGGATTCGGAGGATCATGTGCCAAAGGCCCCAGTAACGGAGGTCTGGGTGGGGACTGTTTCCGCGAGATGCTTGTGCACAAAATTGCCAAGGTACACATGTCGAGGATCAAGAATGCACAGAAACTCGAGGACCTGCAGGAAGTCTACAGATCAGTGCAGAGCTTCAACAAGGTTTTCCTGATCAGAAACATGGCGGTTGAGCAGCGGCTCAAGTACAGGGCAGCCGAGTTTGCCAGGGACAGTTTGTAATAAACAGCGTTTGTTGTAATGCCGGCAACAGAGTTCACAGGACGGGATGCAGCTTCTGTACTTCCGAGGGTTTATTTGCCGAAAAAATTTGCCCCATGGTTTCGCTTCCCGACTGCAAATCCTCGTACATGCAGGAGAAATCGCAGAAGCCCACATTCTTCTTCAGAGATGTGGCGCTGACAGCAGATGGATTCAAGTTTACCGAGTTTGAGGAATTCGAGGTCAACGACCTCATGCCAACGACCATTAGAAGACTGCCCCGCTGCGACAGCGAAATCTACATGAACGATCTCTTCATAGTCATTCTGTGCGTGACGAGGAGGGCTGCCACAATCATCTACAAAAAGAACCTGAGGTATGTCAAGACCGAGGATGACATTCCCAGCTCCCATAATCCAGGGCACATCCTGGACACATCCTGCTTTGGCAGAAGCATCGACGGGAAGTACTATCGGTATCTGAAGCTTCTGGAGGCAGAGAGGGTGAAGCTGACCTTTGACTCGTATATTGAGAAGGTCGTGCTCAATGGGGACCAGGCCTTCTTCATGTTCAAGACATTTATCTTCATCTACACGCCGCTGGCCACCTGCACCCTCGACATAGCTGCGATAGACATTGCCGTGAACTTCTATCTCTATGTGCTGACGGCCAACAGCATCCTGGTCTACAGCGAGAGCCTCCATAAGACGATCGATATCGACAAGAAGTGCGACTACATTGTTCCCACGCCAAGCCACATTTTTGTGATCAAGCAGTCGTTTATCTACCGGATCACTGACGACAAGGCCGAGCTGTACTTTGACACGCTCCACTATGTCCGGGATGTTGTGTTTGATGACCAGTTTATGTATGTTGCCACCGAGTTCAGCGTGATGAAGATTGGGTTCTACGAGCCGGCCCCCGAGTCCATAAGCATCAAGGTTCTTTCTCCAAGGCTGCGGCTCTGCGACGGCTATGTGATTCTGTACAACTCGAACAACGGCTTTGGGTTTATTGACAAGAGGGATCTCCAGCGGTTCTGCTTTAAGATGGTGAACTGGAGCGTCATTGGCATGACCGCCCACGGGAATGAGATTGCCTATCTCGGGAACGAGGAGCTGAGGCTTTTTAAGTTTGCCGAGGTTGAGGGGAACCTCGAGCCCGTAAGCAAGTCCGGGCAGCCCGGTGGCGAGGTGTTTATCAACGAGCCTGTGAAGATCCGGTCGCCCGGGGAGATATCCGAACTCATCAACGACAAGCTGGGTCCTCATCCCTATGACTACTATGGAATGACCTTCAACTCTATTAAATTCGAAGCTTTTGAAAAACTAAAACTGTTTAGGCCGGACCAGCAGCAGGAGTTTGATGAGGACCTGAAGAAGCTACTCGAAGATGCTGATGCGCCGTCTAGGACAGAAGAACCACAGGTCCGAGCCGTGGACAATGAGGACACAGCAGAGCATGCCTGCCCATTGCCATATCCAGCCGCATCCATCCAAGGGACTGTTGGTGCTGGAAAGCTTCCTGAATGTAGCGACGCACCTGAAGAAGCCGAAAGCATTATGATGAGGATTTCCAAGGGAAGTGTCTTCCTGCACGAGGCCCACCTTGATGTGCAGGATGATACTACGTCGGAGGAGTCGAGCGAGGGCATGTTTTTTGACGATATTGAGTACCTCGAATCCAGAAGGCTGCAGCAAGACTTGCTTCTGCAGCACATTGCCAGGCCATGCAAAAGGCCGGGCGAGCCGACCAAGCAGACAAAGCAGAGGATATATCCTGCATTCGCCCGTGCACAGTCTCAGCACACCATAAACAATCCGTATACACGCATGGACCCCCTAGATGCCTTTGATCGGGGACACATAAAGGTGATAAGGTTCTCGAAGAAGCGCGAGACGTACCCACGGACATCATTTTTCTGCAAGAACCATTTCAAGTTCTTCAAGGACCGTTTTAGGCCGCGAGGGGGAGAGGAGAAGGTGCCAAAGTACCACATCTACAATCTGATTGACGAGGAGTTCAAAAAGATCGTTGGATACAGGTCTGACAGGGACCGTAAGGTCGAGAAAAAGATCGACATGTCCAAGAGGACAAGGGGCGGATTCTAGAGCGCTTTCCACAATGCAACACACATATTCGAACAAACTTAGCCCCAGCCGCGTCTAGCTCTCTGGGTGGCCGGGAGCAGCAACTAGCCATTTCCAGAAGGGAATTTTGCACCCCATGGTCATTAGTGAGAGAGACGGCAGCCCCAGGAGGATTTCCAGGAGTGTGCTAAACTATACTAAAAGAAGGGAGGTGGGCTCGGGGACATTTGGGCAGGTGTTTGAGGCGGTCCAGGATGGGACAAGATACGCCGTCAAGAAGTTTACCTACGCAAAGGAGGCCTACCACCTCACAACTCTCCGAGAAATAAAGTCCCTGAGGGCCATTAAGAGCCGCTATGTTCTCGAGATCAGAGAGATAGTTGTCGAGAACTTCCAAATATACCTTGTGTTTGATTTCTACGACTACGATCTCTACAGGCTGATTGGGGTGGAGAACTTCACTCTCTGCGACATAAAGCACATATTCTGGCAGGTGCTGAAAGGCGTGGAGGCTATTCACAGGCATGGGTACCTCCACCGTGATCTGAAAACTGCAAACATCCTCGTTAGGAAGCAACGGATGGGCAGCAGCTCTGACACGTGCTACCGGAGGTGCAGCGACGTGTCTAGAGAGACCTCTGATGCAGTCTTCCCTCCAGCAAAGTCAAGGTGTGTTTCTGGAGTGGCACCGTCTGCCGATGACGAGGACTATCCGTACAGGCCATCTGAGTATATGGTCAGGATATGCGACTTTGGAATGGCCCGGCAGAAGAGCAAGGAGATGACACCGGATGTTGTTACTCTGTGGTACAGAGCACCCGAGCTTCTCCTTGGACTGACTAGATACTCGAAGGCGATCGATGTGTGGTCACTTGGCTGCATACTTCTGGAGTTTTTCAGGAAGAAGCCTATTTTCAAGGCCAGCACCGAGATAGAGAGCTTGGAAATGATAACCGACCTGTGTGGGACCATCGACGAGCAGTCTATTGCTGGGTGTGGGAGGTACCCTCTCTATCCCAAGTACAACATCCGGGGAGGCACACGCTGCATCATCGAACGCTTTTCGGGACATTCTCCAAAGGCAGCAGACCTTGCAGACAGGATGCTTGTCCTCGATCCGGAGCAGAGGATCACGATAGAGGAGTGCCTGCAGCACGCCTTCTTCAAAGACTCCTAGAATTAAACCAGACTATATAAACCGTTTACTCATCGGCCTCGACGATTTTGTCGTAAACAAAGGACGTGGGAATGTAGATGTGCTTGCTGTGCGACCTGAGCTTCACATACCACAAATTCATGCTTTGGACCACGCCGCTATACTTGTCCACGGCCACCTTGCGGCCAACAGAAATTGGAGCTGTGTAGAGCACGATGAGGCTCTTGTACATCTTCTGCACCAAAGGCTTTGTGATTTCCGAGCTTGCGAGGTTGTTCTGCTTGAAGGGATTGAAGAGGCCCAGGAGCATGAGGGACAGGAATTTGCGAAATTTAGCGGGAGACTGGCCGCCTTGTGGAAATGCAATGCATGGCCTCCTGTGTGCCTGGGGATGCTGGGGGTGTGGGAAATGCTTCTGACACGGCAGGATCCACAGAAAACACTGGCCACTTTGGCAGCCCCAGAATGAGCCTCGAGGAGAACACTCTCATAGGCCAGCAACAGCGAGCCATCCTGGCCAGGCACCTGAAGAGAATGGATGCCGATTTCCTGGACATTGTCCTCATCACCGGAAAAGCTTGTGTTTGCCGGTTCCAAGATGGGTGGACAGAGCTGGAGATCGAGGGTCCGCTATACCTGTACAGCAGGAGCACGTCCCCTCACCACAGGCTTGTTGTGCTCAATAGGAAGAGCCTGAACGACTTTAGGCTGGATGTTTCTGGAGACTTCAGCTGTGGGGCCAGGGACCGGTATATCACCCTTACTCCCAGTGGCCAGACGACTGTCTTTGGGCTCTGTTTTGAAGACGAAGAGGATGGCTGCGCCCTACTTCGGACACTGCAGGAGCTGCAGACCAAGTGGAAGTAGTGGTTGCGGGCCGACATAAGCGTCTTTTGCGCTGTGGATTAAATTTTTACATTTCCTGGCCCCGATGGCCGTCTACTACACACAGATCCTAAACAAAGAGACCAAGAAGATCTTGTCGGGAAGCTTCTCCATGGCTGGAAGCCCTCTAAAGGCCAACCGGGAGATCCTCATGGAGATGAAGAATGCAATAGCAGACATACCAACGAATGAGCCGAAGATATACAGCGTGCATTCTCTAAACAAGCTAAATATGTTCTACTTCAAGGTGACAGACAGCATACTTGTATCCTCGATTGTGGATAACCGGACAACAAGTAAGATAATTTCCAAGTACTTTGACGAGGTGCTCAAGGAGTATGTGCCGAGGTACGGAGACAACGGCTCAACCCACTACGAGTTTGATGATCCGCTCAAGGCACTGACTGACGGGTTCAACAAGAAGTACAGCATTCTGGCCAGTGTTGAGGAGCTGGAAAACACCCATACGGCGCTGGTAGAGAACCTAGACACTCTGATAAACAGGGGAGAAAACATCAACAACCTGAAGGATCTGGCCGACCGGGTCAGTATGGAGACGCTGGAGATGTCTAGGAAGGTCAGCCGAATGAAGCTGAATGCCCAAATAGAGCAATACAAGATATATGGTGTGCTTGTTCTAGTTTTTGTGGTGCTGCTGTTTTTGTACTTTAGGAGGTGAATAAATTTATTTGAGCATGCAGCTGGGGTTTTGGATTTTCAGTCTGGGGTCTTTTGTTTGCAAGATGGCAGCACAGCCCTCTTCTGGATGTCCTGCTGCTCATGCATGTAGGGAAGAGTCTGACTGCCTGTGCCACTGTCTGGCGACAAGTAAGCTTTATTTGTTTTGTCTCCAATCAGAGTGATTTTGCTCTGATCAGGAGAGACCAAACTCCACCAGGGAACCGTGCTGGGCACCACCACTGCATGATTGTATCTGATGCCTGCACCATCTTCCGCCTTGTCCCACCACAGATTGTCTGCATCATCCGGCACCCAGCTGATCAAACGTAGCAATTATACTTTTTGTTTATTTTGTAAATATTTACTAATTAGGTTAATTGTAATACCAATGCGGGGCAGAACCCCTACATTTCCATGGTTGTCCTTTCTGTCTTCTCTCTTCTTTCTTCAGCCATGTGCTCTACCCTGGACACGCGCCTCCCCGGCGGTGCTCACGGATACCTAGACAATGCCCTCTGCATGCAGGGATCCAAGGCTCCGGAGATGCTCCCATTCGATGACTGTGTGGAGAAAGTCACTGCCAAAACTGGCAATGCAATCTACAACAAGTTTGAGGTGACCCTTGTCGATGACAGCGGTGCCTTGTATCCCAGCTGTCTCGGCTTGTACCAGCCAAGGGGCGAGGACATGTCCAGCATCTTGCTGGTAAAGCTGATCAACACCAGCACCATCCCAGCCTCTGCCACCAATCTCACCCTGAAATTCACGCCCATTGAAGTTGCATTCCCTGGCAACAGCCCAGTTGCAACAATCTACTCGATCTTCAACAATGTGGTCAGCACCGACATTGCCGAAAATGTCAGTACCAAGGGTGTGTATGCTATTGACATCAAGAACTTCAAGAACATTGATCTCAGCAGGCTCGTTTTTACGGTGTCGGAAAATGGCATTGCAAACAAGACCGAGTTCAGCCTCAACACTACCACCGAGATCCTCGACGAGAAGTTCTACAGCGACATCTTCACCACAAACCCTGTGAGTGGAACGCTGGACGAGTTCAAGTATGCTGCTCCCAAGAACATGATCCTCCCAAGCAACGAGATGATAACCCTGCAGGGCATCTACAACCTCATGAAGACATCCATCGCCGTCGTGAGCATTTCGGAGGCCCAGGCCAAGAAGATGGAGGTTGCTGCTGCTATTGACGGCATCAGATCTCTGTTCTGTGGCGAGAAGAAGACCCTGAAGCAGGTGTCAGAGGTGTCCATGTACACAGACTATGCTATCTTTGTTTCCAGCTGCATCAAGATCATCTCCAGCGCCAGGGAGCTTATTCTGTGCCCTGACGACTCTCTGCACAAGGCATCCACCCAGGGCAGGTTCCAGTGCCTGGGAAGGAGGATTGCCGAGTGCGGTAGGTCGATTGCCACTGCCAATGTAAAGGTCACTGTCGACGTACACACGATGTTCGAGGACTTTGTGCCATACAGCCAGCAGGACCTCGCAGTAGAGGTTTCTGAAGGCACGGATGTTGTCCTGGAGGGATCTCCGTGCGACGATGAGTTGGTGGCCCAGGGATCGGAAGTCAAGGCCGGCAGGCGTGCAGTGCGAGCACCTGCCAAGAGTAAGGCTGATGTATCTGCTGTCTCCACATACGGATGGTATGCTGCTGGAGGCGTTGTGGTTGTGGCAGTTGCCATTGCTGTCTACATCTTTGCGCTGTAAAAAGTAAATCCTTATAAAAATTGCTGCTGTCTGTGTCACAATCTGTGTTGCGTTTCCACCCCAATTGCTAGTGGGGAAAACACCGAGGAATACAATATCTTCAGGGAGCACTGCATAGAGCTGTCGAAGATCAGCAATTGGTCTCGGGCCAGCAGCTTCTTCGCTGAGTCATCGTCTGTTCTGAGGATCCCCAACCCACCGCCCACGAAGGTCCAATTCAACTTCATAGTCACCTCGCCGCTGCATGAGATCCGGCTCTTCTACGTGACTATTGTGAAAAAAAAGTTTCCGAACGTGTTCTACGGCTTTGATTCCACTGCCTTCTGCCTTTTGAGGCACAGCGGTAGCCTGACACCCGGGAAGCGGTACATGATCTATGGGAGGCTGTCCAAGAACCGACTCTACTTTCTCGAGTGCTTGGGAGCAGAGGAGATCGACTACAAGGAGCTGTGCTACATGCTTATATAGCCCAAGGCCGGGCCAATAGTGCTGGAAATTAAATGTTTGGACGGGAACACACGTTGGGATTTATTAATATGCATGGTTTACCGGATCTGGCACTGCATCGACCCAAAAAGCTCGTTCCATTCGGAGTACCCCACCAGGTCCTTTGCAGAGACGCTCTTTCTGATCTGCCTCATGGCGTTTTTGAAGTCACACACACCAATGTCTCTGGTGTCCTCTGGCCGGAAGCTGGTGATGTCCTTGATTTCGCGCAGGGGCTCAAGAGTGGCTTCTCTGCAGAGATTGAACATGTCTGAGCCGGAGTACCCGTCAGTAAGCATGGCTATCTCGTCAAGCTCGCTGTCGGTTATGTTATTGGAGTATCCCCTCAGGAGTTGCTGAACCATCTGCCGCCTGCTGCCAAACTCGGGAAGAGCAACATAGATGCGCTTTACCAGCCTCCTCCTGGCTGCCTCGTCGATCTCCTGCGGCCTGTTCGTGGCTCCGATAACCAATATGCGACCCTTGTCATCCACTGCAGCGCCATCGAACTGGACAAGAAACTCTGTTTTGATTCTCCTGCTGCCCTCGTTCTCGTTGTCTGACCTCTGGGAAAGCAGGGAGTCGATCTCATCAATGAAGATCACCGACGGAGACATCTTTCTGGCCAGGTAGAACAGCGCCCTCACCATCTTCTCGCCCTCGCCCACCCACTTCGAGGTGAGAGAGCTGGCACTGATCGAGAAGAAGGTTGCCTTGCACTGGCTTGCTATGCACTTTCCGATCATGGTTTTGCCTGTGCCGGGCGGTCCGAAGAGGAGAAGCCCTTTTGGAGGCCCCCGCAGCCCGGTAAAGATGTCGGGCCTCATCATTGGCCACAAAACTATCTCATTGATGGCCTTCTTGACGTCTTCCAGACCTACAATGTCTTCCCACGCGATGTCCAGCCCAGTCTCGAGTATCTCCTTGCTGATGCGCTCCAGGATGTACTCGTCGACGTTGCAGTCCTTCTTGTCCTCTGTGGCAGGCTTGGCAAAAGCAGGCTTGAAGTCCCCTCCGCCTTCTTTGGCATTGCTTGTCACTCTGTCTCCGAAAAAGTCGCCCGAGACAGGCTTGTACTGGCTCAGCAGCCGTTCCACCTGGGGGAGACTTGTCTCCTGGGGAATGCTGAAGAAGTCGGCCAGATAGCAAACCAGGTCGCTGTTCTGCGAGATCTCCCCCAGGCTTGCGTTGCTCAGTATCTTCATCTGCTCTGGCATGCCTCCACCAAGCAGCTCTCTCGGGACGAAGCTGCTGAATTCGGGGATTCCCTCGTCAATAAGTGCTTGCTGGACTTCACCGAACTTTTTGTCCATGCGGGGGCTCGCCCATGGTGCATGCATAAACAAGGCCAAGAACAGCCTGCTGGATGCTGGATCCAGATGGTCCCGAGGCTCTGCAGGACTCCAAATACATTTAGTCAGAAATCACCCAGATCAGCTGCTGGCGGTCAGCACGCCTTGGCTGCTTTTCAGCCTGTGTCTGCTGAAGCTACAGCAAATCCCGCAACACATGCAATCCTCTGGCAGGCGCCCGGGCCGTTTATCCCGTAGCCCCGCCCGTGAGGACGCAGATGCTTTCGGTTATTCCGTTCTCACCTAGAGTTTAAAATTTTTAATTTGATATTCCGGCAGGGAGTGAGGCGAGACGGGTGGAGGCGGGTCACTGGGGGTGCAAGCATGTGCTTGAAATGGCAAGCCGTGTGTCTTGCAGTTGCTCGTGTGCTGAAACGTCCTGCTGATGAGATTGTAAATTAATTTGTTTTAAAGCCTTGGCAGATTGCCAAATCAATTCTGATACACAAAAATATAAATATGCAGGGGCGCTGGCCGCCATGGAGGAAACATCGATGGAGCAGTACACAGGATTTGGGTCGTGCAAGTATCTGGAGGAGTTTGAGCGGGAGCTGAGGATGAAAAAGATTGCGAGGAGGAACCAGGTTTCCCAGGGAACCGAGGTGATTCTCAGGCCAAAGGAGTTTGTGGAGTACATGATGGTTTTGCGGGCGCAGCTGGATAGCTGCAGCAGGCATCGCGCAAACTAGGCGGGGATCTGCCCCAGGAACATGCGTTCCTCCAGAATCGGAAGCATCCAAGCAGGTTTATTTACTGGAGCAACGAAGGCAGTGGAAACGGGTGTGGAGCACCTGCAGTACAGTCAATAAATTTATTTGGCCTGTATGTGTCGTGCGTGCTGCTAGAGAAAGACGACTCTTGATCTGAGCCCCATGTCGTATTCCCTGAGGTCCTTCATCCACCTCAGGCCAAAGACATCAGGATGCAGCAGGTGGATGGATACCAGGTGAAGCAGCTGGAGTAGTGCCACGACCGTGCTGATGGCGGCCATTTTCCGTTCCATCTGGGAAAGGTACACAGAATGCATGAAGCAGATGGCATTGACCCCTGAGTAGCACAGCATGCTCAGAAGCATCAGGACCGCCAGGACCCTCAGCTTCTGTCCTGCGCCGATGAGGTTGACGCACATCTTGTGGATGAAGTCATTGAGGTTTCCCAGGATAAACATCGAGAATATGCCCAGGCAGACATTTGCGAAGAGGCAGGTGATCACAAGGCCGAGGTTTGGGCCGTAGTAGTACTTTTCTGCCAGGCTTACGTTGGATGTGAGGTACTCGCTGTGCTTTATGCTTCCGAACACCATGGCTATGCTGACTGTCCCGAACAGGACATTTTTGTATGTTTCGTTGACCATAGAGGCGGCACAGGGGCCTCCAGCATGTATAGAACAACAACAGTCGTGGGCTCGCCAGAGCCAAGGTTCAATGGCGCAATCGGCTAGCGCGTTCGGCTGTTAACCAGAAGGTTCTGAGTTCAAGCCTCAGTTGAACCGCTTTTTCGCCGGGCCTGCTTGCAGAGGTGATGGCAACAAACCAAGTTTATTTTGCTGGCTAGTGCCGGTCTATGCTGAGCATGTGCCCAAACTGGAATTCCATGCCTTTGACCACTTCCACCTCCTCTTCGTTGAGGTCGGGGAGATCCATCACAAGGTATGCATGCATGTGATAGGCCACGATACTTCTCTGCAGGATCTGCTCTCTGCATTCCACAAACACACTGGCACAGTGGTCGGGTGTGTCCTCGATGATTCTCAGCGCTTCCATGAGGATGCTGGTGTCGTCACCTGAGGAAAAGAGCCTGCCGAATGCACTGGCAATCTCGCCCACCGCCTCGTTCCTCTTGTCTCTCAGGCTCTTTTCGAGAGCCTTGACATTCTTGCTGTCCTTGGACCCAAGGCAAGGCCTGATTGCTCGGATTTCCCTTGCCTCGCTATTCAGGTAGTCGGCCCCAGTAAGCTTGCTCTTGGCAAGATGGGCTTGCGTTCTCTGCAGGAGAACCTCCTGTGCCTCCCTGACCTCCGTGTCCTTCAGAACCGAGAGAAACACGTCAAATACCTTGGGAACGTCTTCGATGTCGCTCTTCTCCACGAACCTAGAAAACAGGCAAACCTTCAGCTCGGAGAACGAGTCCCGGAACTCCCTCAGACAGTACGGGGGTGCCTTGAGTGACTTCTGGAAGTCCCCGATCCTTCGCAACACCATCCTGGTGTACTGCGGGTCTGTGGCCTCCAGCACACTGCGGAAGCAGTTGAAGAAGTGGTGGATCCCGTCGATGGCCTGGTCTTCCGACACATAGCGCAGAAGCCTGACAAGGGACCGGATCAGGTACGTGTAGTACTCCTCGCTCCTCTCTTGCCTGCTGTACGTCGTCTCCTTGAAGCGCACCAGCACGGTGTTTGCAATCTTCGAGTCGGAGCCCGAGCCAGACACCTCGAAGTAGCAGTCAAACAGATAGCAGCTCTCTTCAAACGATACCTTGGGGTCGATGATGTACTCGTAGATGTTCTCCAGGAAGCTCTTGATTTCTGGCTGGATAGCGGCCAGTTTCTGGCGAAAGAACTCTGAGTCTTTGACTTCCTCAAATGCCTCGCGCCCTCTCCGCAGGTGCTCGGTAAACTTCTCGAAGTTCAGGATGTTTTCGCCCAGCACCTCCTTCAGGTTGAAAAGTATGCTGTACTTTGCCCTGTACCTGGCTGCCAGGTCCCCGCTCCCTGGATCCAGGCTGATGTTGGATGCACGGACAAGGTACTCGAATTTGCTCTTGAGCGTCTGCACATAGCTGTCAAGGTGCCGCTGGTCCTGTAGGTTCTTGCTCAGGAAGCTGCTCTTGATGTTCTCAAGAAGATTTCTGCAGTGGATGAAGCGGGAGAAGTTCTTGGGCACCAGGAGCCTGTGCTGCTGCTTGCCTGCAGAAATGCTCTTCGAGAGTGCAGCCAGGGCATCGTTGAGGTCGTATATGGATGCGTCCTCATACGACTTGTTTATGAACTCAACGGGGTCTGGCTTGCTCCCCTGTGCATCAGCTGCACAATTGTTTTGCATTGGGGGGAGGAATTTTGGATACTTAGGCCCAGGCCAAGACAGGCCCGGGGAGTTGCAGAGCTGCAGAACTGGACGCGTGCCTCTACAGCTCCTGGTGCCAAAAAATTTTTAATTTCTGTAAAAATCCGGCCCCAATGCCCGATTCAACAAGGACAGTTGAGCAGCTGCTTGCAAAATTCAGGATCTCGGACAGGAAGATGGAGGAGATACGCAAGAAGCCGCAGATCCAGCAGAACATACTTGCCACTGGGCGGGTCACCGACGAGTTCTCGAAGATGCACTACTCGCTGGCCTGCACAGCCCCCAAGGGTGCAGACATAGAGAGGATAAGTGCTCTGATCGACCGGGGACTGATCCGGCACGACAGCATGCTTCGGGGTATCTTCAAGCTCTTGGAGACAGGGCCCACCGACTCGGAGATCGAAGACTTTGTTGCCAAGAACGACCTGTCCAGGGCCCAAATCCAGGCGGCTGTGGATAGCAAGGCCGGAATGGCCAAAAAAGATATCCTGAGGGCTCTGAAGGGCGAGATGCCCTATGCGGACTTCAAGGTGGTCATGGACATAGTTGACTCGGTCAAGGAGCCGGCAGAGGCGCCATCTGTGTCAAGGACGGAAACAAGGGACTGGCTGGACGAGGGCGAGATCTCCAGAATGCATGCACGGGGCGAGAATCCCCAGGCCAGCGAGGAGATTCGGCAGGCTCATCTCAAGAGGACCGGCGGCAGGATTGTTACCCGGTTCCCGCCCGAGCCCAATGGCAATCTGCATATTGGGCATGTTAAGGCCCTGAACCTGAGCTTTGGGTATGCAGCAAGGCACGGGGGCTACACGTATCTGCGGTATGATGACACCAACCCGAGGAATGAGTGCAGGGAGCACTTCGAGTCGATTCTCGAGGACATCCGGTGGCTGGGGTTTGACCCATATGCAATTACGTGCGCCAGCGACTACTTCGACAGGATGATAATTGAGTTTTCGTTCGACCTTATCCGGAAAAANAAAAACAAGGGGTATGTCTGCCACTGCTCGCTGGATGACATAAGGAACAGGAGGCGGCTGTTCCAGGAGGAGCGGGACAGGGGATGCACCGACCCAACCATCCTCAGCCCGTACAGGAACAGGACAGTCGAGGAGAACATCAGAGAGTTACAGAAGATGCTTGACGGTGGATATGCAGAGGGCGAGGCTGTGTTCAGGTTCAAGATGGACCTTGAGTCTAGGAACCCGCTCATGCTCGACCTTGTTGGGTCGAGAATCATCGATGTCACGCACCCCCTCAAGGACAGGAACTTCATTGTCTACCCCACCTACGAGTTTGCTCTCTGCGTGGGAGACTCGCTCCAGGACGTGACCCACTCCTTCTGCTCCAGAGAGTTCTACACAAGACAGGAGCCGTACCACTGGTTGCTGCAGAACCTGGGGCTTTACGATCCTGTGCAGTGGGAGTTTTCGAGGCTCAACCTCAGCAACACCGTTCTGTCGAAGCGCAAGCTCACAGAGCTGGTGAACAGGGGAATGAACTGGGACGATCCAAGGTTCTACACTATCAAGGGCATGAGGAGGCGGGGATTTACCCCGGCAGGGATATGCAACTTTGTCAAGAGTGTCGGGATCACGTTTACCGAGTCTGTTGTTGATGTGAAGATTCTTGAGAAATTCGTCCGAGACGATCTCAACAAGGTTGCCAAAAGGGTGTTCTGCGTGCGGAACCCAATCAAGCTCATGCTTACCAACTGCTCAAGGAGGTCTGTCGAGCTGCCTATTGTCTGTGGTGCTGAGGAGCAGGGCTCTGTTAGCGTGGACGTGAACAAGGTGGTCTACATTGATGGCTCGGACTTCTGTGAAAGCCCCGGGGACGATTTCCACAGGCTCACCACCACGCAGCCGGTCGGCCTGATCGGTTTCGGGGTGGTCAGGTTTGTCGAAAGGTCTGGGGACTCGATTGTGGTTCAGATGGTTGATGAGAAGCCCCTGAAGTACATCCAGTGGGTTCCCGGTCTGGGGAACAAGGTGTCTCTCAGGCTGTACAAGCCGCTGTTCAACTCCTTCAATCCGGAGGAGGCAGGGTTCCTCGACGACGTCAACTTCGAAAGCCTCGAGATCTGCGAGGCCTACTGCGATCCCAGGATTCTTGGCGCCAAGCCGCTTGACAAGTTCCAGTTTGTCAGGCAGGGCTATTTCTGCTGCGACAAGGACAGCACTGCCGGGGAGTGTGTGCTGAACCTGACGCTCCCGCTGAAGAATGCCCTCTGAATAAATGTTTAGCGAGTGCTTGAGGACGAGGCGTGCCCCTCCCAATTTTTTTGCGAAATAAAATTCTCCCTATAATATGCACTGTCTGCAGCACAAATACAGCGTCACTGTCACCGAGTTTTCGAACAAGCCCAACGATCCATCCAAGTACGGCGAGGCCCTCAGGCAGCTGTGTACGCTGAGCTCTGCAGAGGAGCTGAACTATCTTCTCCGCCACCTGGTGAGCTTCAGCGAGTCGCTCCCATTCAATATAAACATCTTCCGGTCGGGAATAAGCGCGTCCTGGGAGGATGCATCGAACATTTCCGGGTGCAGCTGGAGTGTCCAGTGCAAGCCCGAGGTGTCGAACCTGCTGTTTGAGCGGCTGGCAATCTACTTCTTGCTGGGCGGCTTTGGGAAGTTTGAGTGCAACGGGATCTCTGCGAACATAAGGAAGAACTTTGTGAAGTTTTCAGTCTGGTCAAAGAACATTCCTCTGGTGACCGATGGGCTCGATGTGCTCGACGAGCTCCGGGAGTCGATGGGATTTGACTCGAGCGTCGAGTTCTCATACAAGAATCACAAGGACCTGCTGGAGCGAGTGGCCAGCTTAGAAAGGCCAAGCAAGGACTAAAGCCCACTTGAATTTATTTATTCTGTCTTTTCGGCGTCTGTTGTGCGGCCTGGACATGCGCGACGCGGTGGGAGAGTCGGCGCACTCGAGAATAAATAGTTGAATTTTGAGTACCCCCATGGCAAGATTTTCCAGGCCAAACCTTCTGTACGACTACGATTCTCTGGAGCCCCACATTGACACTGAGACAATGAGGCTGCACCACACAAAGCACCACGAGGCCTATGTCGTTGGAGCGAACAAACTGTCTGATGCAGTCCCGGGCGGGATTTCGCTGCACGGGCTGTTGAGCGGTCTGACAAGCAACGAGGGGCTGTCCAAGGAGGACAAGCACATCCTTACAAACTTTGGCGGAGGGCACTACAACCACAGCCTGTTCTGGCAGTACATGTCTCCAGCGTCCCCAAACAAGGAGTAGGGCATCAGCAAGGTCCTGAGAGAGAGGATTGAGAAGGACTTCGGAGGCCTTGAGGAGCTCAAGCAGCAGTTTGACCAGGCAGCCAAGGCGGTTTTTGGGAGTGGCTGGGCCTGGTGGGTGTTTGACTACGACGAGGGCAGGAGCTACATTGTGAGCACCAAGGACCAGATCAATCCAATAATGGGCAACAAAAGCGTGGTCTGTCTGCTTGGGCTTGACGTGTGGGAGCATGCCTACTACCTGAAGTTCAAGAACGAGCGGGTGAACTACATCCACAGCTTCTGGCATGTTGTGAATTGGCGGCTGGTTTCTCGTATCCACGACGAGATTGTCCTCTCCCACAAGTTCCTGGAGGTTTCTGACGATGGGTACATCAAGTTTGATTAAATATGTGTTGGTTTCTGTTTGTGCGGCGGAGGATGCCTTTATAAAAGTTAAAAATTTTGGGTCCCAATGGACCGATCGCAGTTTTCTGACGGGTTTTCCTTCGAGGATGCCAGCCACGATGTCCAGCTTACGCTGACGCCCTCGCAGATAGACATGAGCTCGACGTTCATGCCCTGTGTCGACAACGAGCGCATCAAGGTCATTTGGGGGACTAGCATCAATGTGCAGAGCACCATCGACAAGTTCAAGGAGTTCATCCGAAGCCATGCGAGGTATCTGAGTGCCCTGGAGAACATGAGGCTAACAAGAGAGTTTGTCTTTGAGCTCGACTGCAACGACCTGGACGAGGGCCTGCGCCTCGAGCTTTCCTCGTACCCGCAGGAGGTCCTCCCGCTGCTCCAGAGCTGCATGCAGGACATCTACATGGAGAGCTTCCTGGAGCAGCCAATGGACATAGTTCTGCGGCCCTACAACATAGGGAGGCCTCTTGACATCCGGAATGTCGAGCCAAAGGACATCGACAGGATTGTGTCGCTCACCGGGATGGTGGTGCGGGCATCCTCGGTGATCCCCGAGGTGAGGAGAGCTGTTTTCCACTGCGTCAAGTGCTCGAGGAGGGTTGCAGTCGACTCGATCAAGAATGTCATTAACGAGCCCTCGGACTGCGAGTGCGGCAGCAGATACACCTTTGAGCTGCGGCACAACGAGGGCAGCTATGTGGACAAGCAGGTTGTCAAGATCCAGGAGCTACCAGACAACGGCTCCGAGGGCGCCACGCCGTCCACCATTACGGTGGTCTCCAAGGGCGGGCTGGTGGATGCTCTTGTGCCTGGGGACAGGGCCACGGCAATTGGGATTCTCAAGGCTGTCCCGGTGAGGGTGAATCCGAATCTGAAGAAGATCCGGAGCTCCTTCCGGGTCTACATTGAGCTTCTGTCGTGCAAGGTGCTCAACAGACGGGACGAGAAGAAGGACTACTTGGAGGAGATCGACGAGCTGCGGAAAAGAAAGGACCTGTACGACGTTCTGTCGGGATCGATTGCCCCGTCTGTCTTTGGGATGGAGAATGTCAAGAAGGGCCTGCTGCTGCAGCTGTTTGGCGGGGTCTGTAAGAATCTGAAGTCGTCCAGGCTGAGGGGTGATATCAACATCCTCCTTGCAGGAGACCCGGGGATCTCTAAGAGCCAGCTGCTGAGCTTTATCCACCGGATCTCCGAGCGGGGGATGTACACCAGCGGGAGAGGGTCCAGCGCAGTGGGCCTCACAGCAAGTGTGTCCAAGGACCCCGACAGCGGGCAGTATGTGTTGGAGAGCGGGGCACTTGTACTCAGTGACAACGGTGTCTGCTGCATCGATGAGTTTGACAAGATGAACGACAGCACCCGGAGCGTGCTCCACGAGGTCATGGAGCAGCAGACAGTTAGCATTGCAAAGGCTGGGATCATCACCACGCTGAATGCCCGATGCTCTATCCTGGCAAGCTGCAACCCCATTGAGAGCAAATACAACCTGAAGAAGAGCATTATCGACAACATCAACCTCCCGCCCACTCTCCTGAGCCGGTTTGATATCATATGTGTGCTTGTTGACAAGAGCGACAACAGGAACGACAAGAGGGTTGCCGAGCACATCATAGGGATGTATACGGGAGACTGCGAGGCGACGCCGTCTGTCTCGGCGGACCTCCTGCGAGCGTACATCAAGGAGGCGCGGCGGATCTCACCGGTCCTTTCCGAGAAATCGATCGATGCGTTGGTGGAGGCCTATGTTGATCTTCGGCAGCTGGACAACGGCAACTCGATCACGGCAACGACCAGGCAGCTGGAGAGTCTTGTGAGGCTGTGCGAGGCCCACGCCAGAATGAGGTTTTCTGGCGTTGTGGAGGCACAGGATGTCAAGGAGGCCGTGAGGCTGATCAAGGAGAGCCTGCTGCTGTATGCCATTGATCCGCGGACGGGCAAGATCGACATTGATATGGTCATCTCTGGCAAGAGTGCATCTGAGGTTCGGTATGTCGAGGATGTCAAGGAAAGCCTAATGAAGATCGTCCGGAAGAAGATAGCATATTCCGATGCTCTTGAGAAGATTGGGTGCGAGGAAAGGATCCTGGTGGAGGCGATCAAGGAGCTTGAGCTGGAGGAGGCTGTGTTCCATAGCAGGGCCGATGGAACCATCGAGCGAATTAAATAGTGTTAGGGTAGTGCGCTATGTGTATGTGCTTCCGGCCAATACCTGGTGCTTCACTTAGATTAAAGTTATATACTCTGATATGTAAACAAAGGCCTGGGCGATCTTTGCAATGTCCCGGGAGGGTACTCTGGCCCAGAAGTGCTGCTGTGGATGTTCTCTAGACCATTTCCAGTGCCTCCGTACCGCGTATTTGTGCTTCTTGTGTGGATGTGCCTGGGCTTTGGTAATTTCCCTCAAAAATTATTATTAAAGTTTGGATCACCCAGGGCCCAGGAGTATCCGGAGCATCGAGAGTACGGGATGCCCCACACAACACCGGCATGTCTCCTATGCCATGTCCCCACTGGGGCTGATGTAGATGGGTGATCAGGCCCTGAAAGTGCCCTTGCTTTATTAAAGTAATTAAAAATTTTGTGCTTTTTCGCCATAAACAAATTCAAAAAAGCAAGAGGTTTCTGATCTTGCCGCGTGTGAGTCCTACCTTTGCTGTATCTAGTCATCCCTGTGGGGCGATCATGGCACTGTAGTCAAAATAATACAAGTGATCACTTCACCAAACAAAGGTCTGGCTGTGGCATGCTGAGAAAGCGCGTCACTGCGGAGTGCCTAGTGCGACAGACAACAGGATAGCAACGACATATGTGTCACATACACCCATGTGCCCTGCCAAAAATCAAGCTTGTTCTGTCCTTGTTTAGGTTTATCATTATGGGATGTTTTCCCGCGTGCCTTATTTTGCATTCCACTAGCATGTCCAGGTCTTCTACTAGCAGAATGACCTTGCATTGTGCCTCACATGTCTCTCTCGCCCCCTCCTTCTATATGGGCTTCCCCAGAAATGCTCCTCCAGACTTTTGTTTATAGGCCTCCATCTGCTCTCGTCAGCATCCCCAGGCCCGCGAATGCCCCGGCCGCATGGCACACAGAGCGTATGGTTCCTTGCCCCCAGGCACATCCACGGGCCCCAGTCCTGGCGCTGATTCCTGTGATAAAACCATCACGATTGCTCTTTTTGATTGGTTTATCATTTTCGTGGCACATATATAAAAAAATTAATTTCGACCCTGAAATGAGATCGGACTCAGAAGACTTCTCATTGCAGAGGCCAAACAGCGACAACGCATTGCTGTATGGTGTGCAGTACTCTGCAAACTTCTTCAGCTACCTTGATTTCTGCAGGATCATGGCTGACAGAGAGGAGATGAAGGAATATGTTCTGGCCAACTTCGACGAAGTTTGCACTCCGCCCGCTCCCGAGAAGACTGTGGCTGTCGACGACAAGCCTGTTGAGTCGTATGCCCTCATGATCTACAAGGCTCTCGAGGGCTCTCCTGAGGGAAAGCTTACCCTCTCGGAGATATATGCCTGGATCGAAGATGCCTATCCGTACTATCGCAAGGCAGATCCCGTGTGGAAGAACTCGATCCGCCACAATCTTTCCCTCAACCCTACCTTCAAGAAGATCCCGCGCCCGCCAAGCTGCAAGGGTAAGGGCGGCTTCTGGGCCATAGACAACACCCAGAGGCAGGGAAAGCTGCTCAAGAGAAATAGAAGACAGAAGAGCTGCGATAGAACAAGCATCCAGAGTGGTATGCTTAACATCACTGCTGGGAAGATGATATTTTGATGTGCCACTTGATGTAAATAAACTCTAATATATTGCTTTGGTGGTTCTCAGGGGTCTTTCTGTGGCTAGGCACAGGTGCCACACAATCCTGCTCTGTATGGGGACTGTCCAGGCTCTGCATGGTTTTTGTATTGCCTGGATCATCCTACTGCTCTCTGAGGTGGCTCTAGAGCAAAAATTTTGGTGCGGAATTCACTGTTCTGCACCAGCGCACCCCACAAGGCCTAGTCTACCAGAGCCCAGGGCGCCTGCTATGCCCTGGCCATGTTTCTGCAGGGCTTTTCTTTGCAGCTTGTGGCATTCCTGTGCATTGAAAAATTTACCGCAAAATTTATTTGACAATAAAAATTTTGCCTCCAGGAAAATTTGGGAAGAAAACAGGCTCATACCCCTTTGAAAAAACACGAGGCTTAGTCCAGAGCCCCAGCATCCAGAATATGCTATGCAGGCTGGAAGCACCCATGCCACTCAGGAATACTGCACCTTGATCACATATACTGTCCTGCTCGGCTGTGCCTGGGTGGGCAGGTTGTGGGCCATCACCTCAGAACTGAACCCAGAGCACCTGAGCACCTCCTCAATGGCCCCTGCTATGAGAGACCCAGCACAGAATGACCCCTGGGCAGACACGCGTCTCCCAAAGACTGGCGAGCTCTCGTACAGAAAGTACGTGTTTTTTTCTTCGCTGCACCTCTCTATAATCCTCTCTGTTTGGTAGAGCCTGGGCAGGAGGGTGTAGGCAACCCTGTACACCAGAGAGTCAATGTCCCTCTCGCGCTTAAAGTCGTGGACAAGCACCATCCTTCTTCCCATGTCACGCCCTAGCATCTTTAGCTCCTCCTCGAGGTCCCCTGCTCCTTGTGCAATGTACTTGAGTATTCCGCAGAGGTAAAACTGCAACATGTCATCTTTCATTGGGGTGCCTTGGACTGGGCTGTTTTCAGGAGACAGAGGCGATCGCTCCTGGCTGCCTGCTGGGCGCTAGATCTTGCTTGCTGCTGAAAAGTTTCCAAAATTCCCACCCGCAATGGTGAGAAGCAAGCTCATGGAGCATCTTGAGGGCCTCCAAAAGCCCTGGAAGTTCTTAGCTCCAATGGTTGGGAACTCGGAAGAGCCCTACAGGGCATTGGCCAGGAGATACGGTGCAGACCTGTGCTACACGGAGATGGTCAACTCCAGAGTGTTCAACAGCAACAAGTGCAGCCCCGTGTCAAACCAGTGGTACACCACAGGCCCCGGCGACAGGCCGCTAGTCATCCAGATATGCGGGGACGACCCAGAAGGCATGCTCCAGACATGTCTGGCCCTGCAGAGCCACTGCGATGCGGTGGATATCAACTTTGGCTGCCCGCAGGACATAGCCAGGAAGGGGCACTACGGGTCGTTTCTCCAGGAAGAGTGGGAGCTGATCGAGCGCATAGTCTCAACGTGTGCAAAAAACATCGAGATCCCGCTGTTCTGCAAGATCCGGGTCTTTGACTCGATTGAGAAAAGTGTTGAGTACGCAAGGGTGTTTGAGCGGGCAGGTGCCAGCCTGCTCACTGTCCACGGGCGGACGAGGGAGCAGCGGGGCCAGCACACAGGCCTGGCCAGCTGGGACCACATCAAGTCCATCAAGGAGGCTCTGGGCATCCCAGTTGTGGCAAATGGAAACATGATCCACCACCGCGACATCGACTCCTGCCACAAGTACACAGGATGCGATGGCGTAATGATTGCCGAGCCCCATCTCTTCAATCCGTGCATCTTCACTCCGCTGCAGAAGTCCTCGGTGGAGATGTTCTCAGAGTATCTTCACCTTGTGGACAGCATGCTGGCCGCCAAGCCCGCAGATCCTCCGATGGGTGCAGTCAGGTCGCATGCGTTCAAAATCTTCAATGTTGTCCTGAGAAAGGCGCCGGAAATGAGGGAGGCCCTTGGGAAGTGCAGGAAGCTGGCAGACTATCGCGCATTCGTGGGGTACATCGAGGAGCGCCTCCAGGACGGGACCATCTGCGAGGAGGACCTCAGGATGCTGCCGTACATTCGTCCTGCAAAGTAGAGCAGCCGGGCGGCAGCTTTTGTGAAAAAATTTCGGGGCGCCCATGGGTGAGAAAGCTAACCTTCTCCTGGGCGAGTCTTCGGAAGACGAGTCGTCGAACTTTTCGCTCGAGCTTGTCGTTGGCAAGGCCAAGGAGGAGACGGAAAATGCCCAGGAAAACAACATATACGACTTTGATCTGGACACAATGAAGGACAAGCCCTGGCTCAAGCCGGGCGCGGATCTTACCGACTACTTCAACTACGGATTTACAGAGAAGACATGGAAGAAGTACTGTGAAATGCAGAGGGAGACACGGGCATTCGTGGATAGAGAGCACAAGCACGACAGAAGCTACAAGGATGCGCGATATGATGAGCGCCAGGATGAGAGGTACTACAAGAGAAGGAGGATGGATGACGACAGACACCCGCGGAAGAGGTACTGAGAGTCTTTTCTGAATAAATCGTTGTGCCAGTTGAGAAACACAGTAGCACTTTTGTTTTATCCCCTATGGAGACAAGTGGAGAGCGACCAGCCTCTCGGCGCCTGGCCAAGGCAGCACTGCTATCTGTCTGCCTGTACTCTGCCACACCGCTTGCTGAGAACAAGCAGCAGAGGCTGATGAGACATGCCTATTCCAGCTATCCTTACCTGTACTTCACCAACCAGACACTCTATCTGTCGATTTTTACCTCGGTGGCCGGGATACTCTATCGGCGCTTGCATCATCCGGGCAGGACGAAGGCCATACTGTTTGCACTGCTCAACATGCTGATTCCCACCACCCTCTCGTTCGAGACCATCACAACCAGTGTGTTATGGTCTCTCTACTTCTACGACCCGAAACTGGTAATCTATCCGAAGTACACGCTCCCGGGATACGAAACCCCACTCCTAACAGAGCTGGGAATGCATCTCTTTCCCCTCCTGCTACTGGATATTGAGCAGGTCGACGTGCCCGTGGAAAGAGCCAGCAGCCAGGCCCTGTTCCTGGCGGGATACCTACTGTTCTACTATGTGCTGGTGACTGCATTCGCCCTGAGGATCGGGAAATATCCGTACCCGTTTCTGAATGCACTGGGCAGCGAAGTGCTCAGAGCACTCTTCTTCGTGGGCATTCTGCTCACAAGCTACTCGGTCTATCTCTGCTACATGCGTTACAAAACAAGGAGAGCCAGCAAATATTGAGGACACAGGGACTCGGGCATTTATTTATATTGCGCCTGGTGCGCGTCTTGCGTGCACGCAGCTGCAGTGGCAGGGCACAGGCAGTCAGTCGGTCCACTCAAAAAAGCACTTTGTGCAGACGTAGTAGCTGTTCAGGGCACGCTCATCGCTGTTTTCCATGTAGCTCAGGCACTCGCCATTCCCGCACTTCGCGCACTGTATGCTCAGTCTCGGCAGCGTCACGTCGTGGATGAGATGCTGCTTCTGGGACGAGTTGGAGTCGTGCCTCTTCTTGAAGCTCACGGTCGAGATGACAGGCGAGGCTGGCTCTGCTATTGTCTCGCATCGGCTGCAGGCATACAGGAGTGTGCCGCCCTCTATTTTCGGGCTCATGAGATTGCAGCATTCTCTGCAGAACTGGATGCTCATCTGGGCTCGAAAATTTTGCCGACAAAATGTCTTTGCGCTGCCGAGACGGATGGCCACCAGGACCACAAACATGTGCAGCAATGCACGTGCATCCTGGCCTGTGCTCTGCAGCAGAGACCCGAGCCTAAAATTTTTGCCTGCTAAAAATTTTCCGAAAAATTTCCTGCCCTCACAATGAGTTTCACTGCGCTTTTGAGGGAGATCCACAGGCGAAAGCAGTCGGACGTCATGCGATATCTCCTCCGGCTCAGCATTGTGGAGGCCCGGCAGAGGGATCCCGTGCACCGCAAGGAGCGGCCGACGTTTCTAGAGAGGGCCCGTGTTCTTGGATACAAGGCCAAGACCGGATACTGCATCTACAATGCCAGGGTCAAGAAGGGCAACTATCCGCGCCACCTCAAGTACAACAACGGAAACAACAGGGGAAAGTGCGTCAATGCGGGCATGCATGAGATCAAGCCGGCCATGAGGAAGCAGGCCGAGGCCGAGATCCTCGTGGGCAAGAAGTGTGCCAATCTGCGAGTCCTTAACTCGTACTGGGTGGGACAGGACTACATGTACAAGTACTTCGAGGTCATCTGCGTGGACCCCAACCAGAGCTGCATCAGGAACGATGCCAAGATCAACTGGATCTGCAATGCTGTCCACAAGCACCGGGAGTGCAGGGGCCTTACGTCTGCTGGAAAGAAGAGCAGGGGCCTGGGAAAGGGCCCGAAGTTCAACAACACGATTGGTGGATCAAGACGGGCCTGCTGGAGGCGCAGAAACACCCTTTCTCTCAGGAGATACCGCTAAAATTAAATGCCTAGGTCTTTCTTGCCGTGTCAATACGTACAGGAATTTAATGTAGCCGCCTACCACTCGGCAGCATGCTCAAGAAAGTCCACAAAGTGGCCGGATTCGCAGATGCTGCCGCTGTCCTCTGAGTCGTGGAACTCCACAGCACATTCCTCAAGCGCAGAGCGGCTTCTGCGAGCGGGAATGTGTGCAGTCTTGCCACATGTTCCGGCAGGGTCCCAGGAAGAGCTGCTCAGGAATCTGGCCACAGTGCTTCTGCACAGCGGTTCTATGTGTGTGCCCGCTCCCCGAAGAAGCTGCATGCTGTACTTGGCAATGCTCTCGTTGATATTCTTCGTCTCACACAAAAGACAGCCCTCTCCAAAGTAGATGCAGTCCTCCACCAGCATCTCTGCGTGCCCCCTTGCACTCACAGAAAACGAGTGCTTCTGTACAAGGAGGATCGATCCCTTCAGCTGCAGGCTTTCCATGTTGTACCCCTCGGTAAGGCGCAGAAATGCCTGGCGCGTGATCGCCGAGGCAATAAAGTGGAGGCCATCGGATATGAAGAACCGGCCGGCCTGTATGCTAATGACATCCTGGATGTAGCAGTACCGGGTGAGCGATGGGACGGCACCAGTCAGCTCTCTGTGTATCCACGAGCTGCTTTTAGACAGGATCATCGGGGTTGAGGCCCGAGAAAGCTTTCTAACTGGACAGCAGGTGCCTGGCCAGAGGAGACAGAATTTTGTCCTACTGCTTGCCAAAATTTTTACCCAGCCGCATGGACTCCGCACGATCTACCATTGCCACAATGGCAACATACGTGATGGATGGATCAATATATGCCCTCTGGACAGTGTTATCGGGGGTGATGATAGTGCTTCTGTGTGTTGCGGTCATCTATGGCTACGGGCACATCTTGAGCGGGGTGCAGCTCTTCTACGAATACATCATAGAAGTGTCTCCGTCTGCGATATTGAAGATAGCGAAGTTTATGAAGTATGCGTTTGGGATTGGCCCGGCGTCCACAAAGGGAAACCTCCCGTTTGATATGTTTCTTTTCCGCTGGCTGGCATTCTCGTTCCAGAAGCTGAACTCGGTCATCGTGATCCCGAGAGATAGAGACGAGTTCAGGCCGCTGAAGGACCTGCCTTCCCTAAACAGCCTGAGGGGAACATGTCTCGAGCACCACTGTTATCTGTTCTGCGATCCAAAAAAAAAGAGCGAGAATCTGAGCAAGGCGTTGGTGCACCTCCTGTACGATAGGCTGCGCCGCGAGGCAATGTCGGAGGACAAGGACAAGCTTGATCTCCTTGCCGAGTGCCCGGCACTGGAGAAGGTGAGGGGTATCGAGATATTTCCCGGCATCTTCAAGCACATCAAGGACCTCACTGTGGAGAAGATACTTCGGCCAGTCCGGGACGTGACAGCCCTCTCCGACCCCCAGTATGACATGCTGGTCGAGCTTATCAAGATAGTCATGATAAAGAAGGCCTACGAGGATTCTGTGAATTTCCACGCAGCCATAGGCGAGAAGACATTGGAGAAGCTCTTTGGCAGCATGACACGAGAGAGCCATGTGCCCAGCACAAAGGACATGCTCAAGCTCATCTCCAGGAGCCTGGGGGTTTCTGTTCAGATCCTCAAGGCCGGCAGTAAGGTGGGCAAAGCTTACAAGATGCACGAAGTGGAGAAGATTTGCACATCCACTGCCCCGTTGATAGAGGAGATGGTTCTTTTTGAGCAAGGAAAGGAGTCGTATACGTTTGCTAAGGGGCCATAGACCTTACAGGGCCCGCGAATAAATATGTTTCCACTGCAGAGGTACATACAGTCATTTATTAGTTAATCTTTGCATTTCTTGAGGACATCGAGGAGGTGCTGGGTGCTTTCTCCCTCGCAGCATATTCTGTAGACTGCTTCGAAAAGCGGGAATTCAGCGGGGTCGTGCCGGTTTTCCACAAGCCACTCGTGCATATGCTTGGCGGTGGAGGGCCCCTGGAGCCTCTGGCCGCACATGCCCTTCTCTACGTCCTCCGCGGCACAGCCCTCTCTCGCCATGGTGGACCCGCAGCTGAAGTTCCTGCCGCTAAGGCAGCTGGCAAGCAGGTCTCCCACGCAGCAGCTCTCCAGCACCAGAAACTTGGCGTCGATCAGCTTGCAGAGCCTCTCCATCTCGATCAGGCCCTGCCGGAACACCATGGCCTTGGTGTTGGAGCCACAGCCCATCCCGTCCGCGATTCCAAACCCAGTGCTTACAATGTTTTTCAGCCCTCCGCAGACCTCGATGCCCCTGTTGTACGGTATGATTTTCGGCCGGAAGTACTCGTTCTCGAACATCATCTCAAGGTCTTCGATCTGCTCCTTTCTGGTATACCCAATGGTGCAGCCAGAAAGCGCCTCTGTTGCCACCTCGCAGGCAATGTTGGCCCCCATCAGACAGCAACACTCGATCTGCAGGATCTTGCTCAGGTACTCGCTCGGCATGTACATCTTCTTGTCCTCGACAATCAGCCCCTTGGTCATGTTGACGGCAAACGCCCCCGGCTTGGTCTTGAGGCCGCCAAGCACATCAATAAATTGGTGCGGCAAGCACACCACGATTATGTCGCAGCTCTCCAGCTCCTCGAGCGCGGTCACTGCCTTCAGATTGTCTGGCAGCTTCACGCCGGTGAGATATATTGGATTGGACTTAAAGGCATTCATGTACTCGGAGAGCCTTTGGTTCTGGTACATCTCCTCGTGCACCCATAGAAGCACTTCCTCATCAAAGCACAGGTAGCGCTCTATGTTCGAGGCAATGATTTTTGCGACCGTTGTTCCCCAGTTTCCGTTTCCAACAACAGCAACCTTTTTCATGGGGCTGCTGTGCCAGGTCAATATGTCCTGCATGTTTCAGAATGGTCCAATGTTCCAGACCACAGCCGGCACCAAAATTTACTGGAGACTGCATCCCCAGTATGGTCCCCGAGTTCCACAAGTACGAGGAATTTGGCGATCGCAAGCTCCAGGAGATCTTGGGGAGCTCCCCAGCCATGCTTGTCTATGACTCCAAGCCACAACTGGGTCTTTCCACGCTGGAACTTGTCGATATTGCCACATTCAAGCTGTCCTGCTGGCGGAATCTTCTGGGAGACATGCTTGGAAAAACGGTGGTGTTCTACGTGAGGAACCTTACCGACGACTTTCTGTACACGTACTTTCGAAACCAGTATGGCGCCTCCCACATCTTCTCTCCTGACGAGGCCCGGATCAGGACGGTCTTTGCGTCCCCCAAGCCTGTGCACGAGATCATGTTTGTGCCAAAGCGGGTGGATGTGTCTCAGGTGGGCTTTGCCAGCAAGCTCAAGGCAGGGCCGTGCCTGGAAGACAGCCACAGTGGCCAGCTGCAGAGACTGTGCGATATCTACGCCAATCTTTCTGGGATGAGCCGCCTACACGGCTACATAGTTGATCTGGCCACCTCGCTACTCCGCGAATCGGCACACTACGGCCATTCAGTGGCCATCCTGGCGAGAAACGGGAGGGTGCGGGAAAAGTGCAGCATGCTGCTTGATGCCCGGAACGTGCCTGACAGATCTCGCACAATCTGTATTGTGGCCGACGATGATGATGCCTTCGACTACTCTTCTTTCCATAGATGCATTTTCGTCATTGGGACGGGGGCCAGAGAACACGTGGCCGAGGCCGAGGAGTTCAATCTGTTGAGGGGCCTGTGCTCCAGGCATCTGGCATCGAGCGACATGCTGGAAATAGGTCTTGACGAGTTGAACAGGCATATGGCTCTTGATGACACGGAAGTGCTTGCACGGATTGCACAAAAGACCCTGAGCGACCCCAAGGCCGTGCCGTTCCACCGGGTGGACGAGCTTGCGGTGGGCCAGGCACTGGTGCCGGTTGCATATGCAAGACAGCTTCTGGACGGCATCCTCCTGGACATAAGGCGGTCCCTTGAATCTGCTCGCCTGGCTGTTAGGCCGGCAGCCCCGAGGATTATTTCTGGTACCGGAGGGTTCCTGAACAGGGAGTTCCAGTCCACGCTGCAGGTCCCAGGGCTGTTTGAGGACGAGATACGGAGCGGCTTTTTCCAGAGCAAGCGGGAGTCCATTGCGGACTGCTGCTGCCAGTTCATCAAAAAGCTGCATGCAGACGGGCTTCTGGACTGCCACCTCTGTGTTGTGCCCGTCAAGGTGCTTGCCCTTGGCACCATCAAGCCGCTGCTTGGCGAAGACCATGGGGCACAGAGTGCTCTGCAAGCCGGCAGTTCCGACATATCACCTGCTGGCTCATCATCCCTCGCATGGACAGCATCCCCGGAAGACCTCCGTGGCAGCAACTCGATATCATACTTCCACGACGAGTCTCCAGCAGCCAGGCTAGAGAGATGCTACAGGAAGATTCCTGCAGCGCTGTGCACACCAAATGCACCGATGGTACTCTATACATTCACCAACTCTCAGACCGGCCTGCTCTGCTCTGGGCCTCCGGGACAGCAATGCACTCTGTCAAATGAGCTAGGCGAGGCTGTTGATGTGTCGTCTGCAGGCCCACAGGCATATTCTTCCGAGAGACTGGCCCTCCTCGGCCTCTACCAGGTTCTGTTCTTTCGGCAGCATGGGGAGACTGTTCCATCGCACTCCCAGACATTCAAGCTGCACTACTATGCTGTGCCTCTGGATGGCCAGCGTAGAATCGACTGGGCGTACCTGCAGAGGCTGTCCGACGAGTTTTTGGAGAAGCCTGTTGCCCAGGGCGCCAGTCCTGCATACCTTATCTGGAACCCGTTTTCCCAGGAATTTGCTGTCTATGCAGGAGTGTTTGAGAAAGGTCTTGAGGAGATGGCTGGGGGCCAAAGCTATGTGCAGCACTTCGAGAAAAAGTACAAGATCTCTCTGTGTGTGAGGACAGGGAAAATGATGTTCAGGGCCTTCCTTGCCACCCAGGTATCCTCGCTGATCCGGAAGCAGCTCAATGTCTCCTGCAGCGGCCAGCAGCTCCGACGGCCACGGAAGGAGGACCTCCCTGCAGTCCTGGACAGATACTCCATCTGCGCCCCCTCTGCTGGCAATGTGCCGGATACCCCACACCTGGCCAATGGGCCGGATCTGTCCGATGGTGTTCCCCTCCCAAGGCACGAGACGGCTGTCGTCCTACCCTCCGAGGCCTGCTTTGTCACGCCCATCCGGGCATCGATTTTGAGGGAGATAGAGGTGTTCAAGCGGAACTACCGCCTGGCCGAAACCATTTTCACCGCCCACGAGCTGTCCGAGGCTTTCGGCATCGGGGCCTCTCTGCACACCGTCATCCAGTGCCTGACACAGGCTTGCGAGAGCACGCTGCAGAACTACGAGAGGATGGAGTTCCTGGGAGACTGTGTTGTGAAGTTCTATGCCACCAACTACCTCTACCACTCGATGGTGGCGATGGGCACGATTGCATCGGTCAAGGACTCCATCATTTCCAACGACAACCTGTTTAGGGTGTGTGTGGAGAGCGGGCTGTTCCGGTATATCCACGTCACGCCATTCTCTCCAAAGATGGTCCAGGCACCTGCTGTTGAGGGTGTGGAGGAGTTTATCCGGTACTTCGATGCCTCGAGCATATTTGCGTCCGACAACCTCAACCACCATGTCACCAGGGCATCCAATCCCGAGCACAATGTGAAGAAGCTGTATGCCGATGTTGTCGAGGCCCTGGTTGGCGGGATCTTCCTGGAGTCAGGCATGTCCGGTGCCGCCGAGTTCATGCACAGACTGGGGCTGTTCCGGCCGCTGGTCCAGAGCAGCGATGTGGATGGCGGGGCTTGGGCCCTGGCTCATTCTACGCTCGCAACGATCCAGAGCCCGAACAGTATCTTCCGGGGACTGTGCTACAGGGCCTACGACTATCTTGGGATAGTGGAGCATGAGAGCATCCTGGCAGTCCAGAACATAGTTGGGTACGAGTTCAAAAACCCCGGGTGCCTGGAACGGGCGCTTGTCCATCCCTCATTCACCAGTGCGTTTGGGAGCTCGGACTTCCAGTACCTGGAGCTGCTGGGAGATTGCTCCCTGGACCTGTTTGTGGCATCCCGGGTGTTCAGGAGCACCTCACTCGACTCTCCCCTGTTCCTGCACTCAGCTAAGGTGTCGTATGTCAACAACACAACCCTGTGCAGGGTCCTGCATCGCACCGGACTGGCTGCCCATGCCAAGCACAGGCTCGACTGCAACCCGGCTTCCAAGGCCTACAGCGACATGGTGGAGGCCCTATTGGGGGCCATTTTGGTGGACCTGGAATGGAGCTTTGGGGAGTTTGCAGAGGTGCTGGATAGGAAGTTCAGGATGTACTTGGAGGAGAACAAGGAGCGTCCTGGGTAGACGATGCCGGGGTCTCTTCTGCGCAGGCTGCCCGGCTGCAGAAGAAGGCTCCATTTTAGGCCCCCATGCTTGACCCATGCTTTCTAAGGCACGTTGACGAGGAGCCAAATACAGCATACTTTGTGGCCTGCTATGCCGCCCTGCTGCTTGGGCTTTTTGTGGTCCGAGGGATGGGGATCCTCGCCACAGTGCCCCTGACCTGCATATACATCAACGGCCTGAACGAGTCTAACACCCTCCACTTCCTGGCAGTTCTGGGGGTGGCCGCCATGAGCGCCCTCCCGTATAAGTAAATGTGCGTTGTGCCTGGTGTTTATTTCTTTCCGAAGAGCTTGTCCACGGACTCCTGCTCGAGCCGGTCCAGCCTGGCAGGTATGATCAGCGAGTGGAGTGGGTCTCCAAACTCCATTGCCAGAAGGTTCTTGGCAGTGTCGTAGGCCACAAACTCCCTGTCGGTGGCAAACCTGCACACAGCAAAGAGCCGTGTGTCGGGGCCAAAGAATCTCCGCCCAGTAAGCTCCTCGGCACGGATTATGTGCTCAATGGCCTCGTTGGCAGTCATGAACCGGCCCTCGTCGGTCTTGATGTCCAGCAGACACAGTGTGTGGAGCCCGTTGGCATAGTTGTGGCAGATGTTGTCGTAGAACGAGGTTGGCTCAACCTTCTCCGTGAAGTAGGGGATCGAGACTGTTTTGCCGAAGTGGTAGGAGTAGAGTCCGTAGCACCCCTTTACGTTCAGAATGGAGGTGTTGTGGATCACCTTGGTCTCCACGCCCCTCTCCACTGCCCTCAGATACAGATCCGTGTGGGTGGTGGCAAAGAGCGGCGTCCCCACAACAAGAAGTGCAACATCGTGTGTCGCTGCTTCCTCGACGATCTCGTTGCCTCTTTCTTCAACCATCGTGCGGTTGGCAAGCACGATCTTCTTGCCGACCAGCCGTTCGATGTCCTCGAAGTTGGCCTGCTGGATGCACGTGTAGCACTCCTGGTAGATTGTGCGTGCGCGCTGCAGGATCTCCAAGCTTCTGAGAGAGATGTCCTTGCAGTCGTTGAGTCCGGTGCCGATGATGTACAGCATTCTGGCCAAAAATTTTCAGCAGATGAAATCTCTGTTGCTGCACGAGGCAGGGCTGTGTGAAGGCTACCCGATTTAATTATCAGAGGGCTCTGGACAGCCTCTGTATGCGATGCCAGGCTCCAGGAATGGCATAGAACGGGAAGTATGGCGGCAGGACCTGGGCAGACGGGAGCATTGCATATTCCGAGGCCACCATGTCGATTACTGCCTGGGCATCGCCCCACATCTTCAGCACGTATGCGTCCACCATGTAGACGGCATGCTGGCTGTAGACCCTCACGGCCAGCCCAGCAGCGAAGTTGGCCAGAAAAGCAGCGCTCTGTGCAAATGCCACGGAGGCGCCAAAGCAGCTGCCTCTCCTGGCCCACTTGAAGCACGCCATCGAGACACCAAGCATCAGCACCAGGCTGGCAAGCTCTAGAAGGCGGTTTGTCTGCATTGTGCCGAGCCCAAGATGGGCCAGTGCAAACAGGATCTGCCACCGCAGCGAGCGGGGATCGGTGTCCCTGAGAAGGCCCGGATTTAAGATCAGGCTCTTTTGGAGCAGGTTCTGTGAGTAGCTCACGGGGTATGGGAAGATTTCTCCGACACGCACCTTGCCCAGGTCGAATCCTGTCTTTGCAACCACATCCAGAGCGTCTTTGAGTGCTCCGTTGGGCTCAGGCAGCGACTGGATGCTTGGGAGCAGCGACATCTGGTCCTGCCCTCCCCGGTACATCTCGATGCACTTTCCGACCGCCAGGGCAGTGTATCCTATGGAAACCAACAGTTCCTCTACGCTCAGAACGAAGCACGCGGGAACAAGGAGCAGAAGAAGCGTTGTCATGCCGATGAGATAGCTGTCCTTGGAGATGGTCCTGAACGATTCCAGTGTGCTCCAGCAGACAAGCATGGCGGAAAAAACAACGAACCCAAAGACAAAGCTCGAGCATACCTGGGAGTTTGACTTGGCATCGCGCCTGGCCAGGTAGATGCTCAGCTGCTCCAGCACAATGTAGAACAGCACCGCGGCCAGCTGCTGCAGGTATATAGAGACCAGGGACTGGTCGGCGATGTTTACGAGGGCAGTTTCTCGGAGCTGCAGGCCGGGAAAGTATATGTTTTTGTACACGACGTAGTACAAGCCAAGAAGCAGCAATGCGCATGCCTCTATGGCGGTGACAGTGGCGACTCTGGAGTTCACAGCAGCCCTTCTGAGCATGCATGATACGCTGCGCACAGGCGGCTTGTTCTCTTGTTTGGCAGCTTGTGCAGGAGGCGCGGTGTCGTTGTCGCTGTCCATTAGGGGTACTGGAAGGCACAGATGAAGAACGCCACCTGGGCAGCACCAAGAAACAGAATTGTTTATTTTTCAATCTTCTCCATGGCAACTTCCTCGTACATGCCATCTTCGCCAAGAATGAAGCTCTTGAATCCCTCCTTGCCATACCCCACCGTCAAGGTAAAGCCGGTCTTGCTCCAGTCCAGAGAATAGCACGGCTCTGCGATGTTGATCTCCTGCTTCTTGATTTCCTCGCCATCCTTCTCCACAAAGAACAGCTTTCCGTCCTCAGAGCACGTGGCCAGAACAACCTTGCTGTGTGGGGCTGTTGGTGCCAGTGCAACGGCATTGACTGCGCCCTGGTGGTGCTTCAGATACTCCACGCCATCCTTGGAGATCAGGGCAACAGAGCCGTCGAGCCCGCCAGTTGCCACGTACTCTGAGTTGCAGCTCACGGAAATAACCCCGTATCTGTGTATCTCCTGCTCGGTGACTATTGCCTTGAGCGAGCTGTCGTACGACACTGTCTTGAAGGCCCCTCCATCGCATCCACAAAACACCGTCAGTAGCGAGTCGGCATATCTCACAGCAATGTCGTATATGGGGCCGGCCGCAACCTGCAGCTCGGACTTCTTGACATATGAATGCCCCTCCAGCTTCCAGATGATGAGCTTGCCATTGAAGTCGCAGCTTGCGATGAGCTCTCCCTGGTGCACAAACAATGCCTTGGTGACTGCCCCGGTGTGTCCAGAAAGCTCCGACACAGGCTCCAGAGCAAGGTCCTTGAGGGCAAAGAGCCTCACCATCGAGTCCTCACAGGCTGTGACAACGAACTTCTCGGAGAGGTCTGTGTCCATGCTGTGGACTGTGCTCAGTGCTGGGTCCATAAGGGTGGGGCCAAAATTTTATTTAGTCGCCAGGCCAGGAGTGATGTGTCGTAGGCCCGGGTGCCCAGGTTGGTGTTCCAGCACGTGGGGCCTGGCAGAGCACACAGGGGAGGGGCTCGGTGTCCACTCCTGCTGGACAGGCTGTGCAGTAGCAACAGCAAGGCTCTCCTGTGTTTGTTCTAGAAAAAAAATTGTATAAAATGCTAAAATTTTTGTCCCCCATGGCTGATTTTGAAGGACAGATTATACATGGTCTTCAGAAAAACACCAAGAACATCCGAAACATGTCTGTTATTGCGCACGTCGATCACGGAAAGAGCACGCTTACCGACTGCCTGCTGATCAAGGCACGGATTGCGGGCCGCGAGAGCAACGGCGGCAGGTACATGGACACCCGGGAGGACGAGAAGGAGCGGGGCATCACCATCAAGTCGACGGCAGTCTCCATGCACTTCAACATGAACAAGGACGTGCTCAGTGCCTATACCGAGAAGGAGGATGTCGAGGGCACCGAGTTCCTGATCAACCTTATTGACTCGCCTGGGCACGTGGACTTCTCCTCTGAGGTCACGGCGGCTCTCCGAGTCACTGACGGTGCTCTTGTCGTTGTTGACTGTGTTGACGGGATCTGTGTACAGACCGAGACGGTTCTGAGGCAGGCGATTGACGAGATGATTGTCCCCACGCTTGTCCTGAACAAGCTTGACCGGGCCATTCTCGAGCTCCAGTACTCGTCCAGAGAGCTCTATGATGTCCTCAAGAGGAGGGTAGAGAGCTTCAACTGCAAGCTGCAGTCGATTCTCGGAGAGAGCCGGACGTATGTGAAGCCGCTCGACCCGGGGTGCAACGAGATCTCGTTCTGCTCTGGGCTGCAGGGATGGGGGTTTACCCTCAACAGATTTGCCAGGTTCTATCTGAAGCAGCGGGGCAAGCACACGTTTGAGTCCGAGAAGGCCTTCACGAAGAGGCTGTGGAGCTTCAAGTACTATTGCATCAACGACAACCCGCAGGATCCGTCGAACCCGTTTGACCCGTTTGATCCGAACACCAAGTTCGAGAAGACGAAGGGGGGCATTCCCGAGGGCAAGTTCTCTCCGTTCGAGGTCTATGTTCTGCATCCCATCTACAAGGTCAAGGACATGTGCTTTGCCGGAGACATTGAGGGCATTGTCACGTACCTTGCCAAGTTTGGTGTCGACTTTAAGAACATCGAGCTGAGCGGCAGCGGGAAGCAGCTGTTTAAGGTTGTGTTCAAGACATGGCTCCCTGCGGCCGAGACGCTGCTCGAGCAGATCTGCACGAAGCTGCCGTCTCCCATCCAGAGCCAGGCCATGAGGGCCAAGCTTCTGTACACTGGGCCGGTTGACGACGAGGCGTACAAGGCCATTGCTCGCTGCGACACCAGTGACGAGGCGCCGGTTGTTGTGTATGTGTCCAAGATGGTGCCCGACAACTCGAACGGGTTTATTGCCTTTGGGCGGGTGCTTTCGGGCAATGTGAAGCCTGGGTCGAAGGTCTATGTGCAGGCCCCTGACTATGTCCCGGATCCCACGTCCACCAAGAAGAATCCCCACGTGTGCGAGAAGACACTTTCCAAGGTTCTGATCGTCAACCCGCGGGGCTCGATTCCTGTGCCCAACTGCCCTGCTGGCAACATTGTGGGGCTGGTTGGTGTTGAGGGCTTCCTGAAGAAGACGGGCACCATCTCCAGTATCAAGCATTGCTATAACATCAAGACGATGAAGTTCTCTGTCTCGCCAGTTGTCAAGGTAGCTGTTGCTCCCAAGCGTTCTGCAGACCTCAACCACTTCAAGGAGGGGCTTGAGAAGCTGGCCAAGTCTGATCCGCTGTGTGTGATCGAGTACAACGACCAGGGCCAGGCCACCATTGCGTGTGCGGGTGAGCTGCACCTTGAGATTATTCTGGGGGACCTCAAGAACTACTATGCCAAGTGCGAGTTCAATGTCGAGGTGCCGCAGGTCAAGTACTACGAGGGCTTTTCCGAGAGCATCCTGACCGACAAGGACAACGGCTCGAAGGGAAAGATGCGCAAGTCTGCCAACAAGCACAACCGGGTGTACATGACATGCGAGCCCCTTGCGGACGAGATTGTCGAGAACCTGCCGCTGCTTGTGAGCAAGGACCCCAAGGACATTGCGGCCCGGTTCCGGGAGGTCCTGAACATGGACGACGACTGGATCAAGAGCATCATGTACTTCGGGCCCGAGGCCGAGCCGCTCAACATCATGGTGGATGAGACCAAGGGTGTCCAGTATCTGATGGAGGTCAAGGAGCATCTCTTTGAGGGCTTCAAGCTTGCCACCAGGGAGGGCCCGCTTGTTGCGGAGTGCATCCGTGCGGGGCGCTTCAACCTCACCGATCTTGTCCTGCATGCCGACTCTATCCATCGGGGAGCGAACCAGATGATCCGGCCCGTCGAGGACCTTGTCAGGGGCCTGCTGCTTGCTGCGACCCCCGTTCTCTTTGAGCCAATCTTCTCCTGCACCATTTCTGTGCCGACGGACTTTGCATCTGAGTGTGACAATGTGCTGAAGAAGAGGAGGGGCGAGATCACCGACTGGCTGACCGAGGACAACATGTCGCAGATCTCTGGCTTCCTCCCGGTACACGAGTCGTTTGGCCTCAACAAGAGGCTGAAGGAGGTGACCAAGGGCCAGGCATCGTTCTCTCTTGTGTTCTCCCACTATGCCCCGACACCGGGCAGCCTGGACAGGGAGTCCTCGCCAATGGCTGTGATTGTCCAGCAGGTCAGGAAGTACAAGAAGATCACGACCAAGCTGGATCCTGACGAGTACTTCGACAGGCTCTAATAAAGTTTTACTTTCAGTTGTTGTGCGCATTTATTTATCGAATGGGAATATCTTGTACCGCATCTTCATGGCGATCCGCTCTGCGCTGAACTTGTCGTCCACGGAGTACTTGGCGGGGATGACGCTTTCTGCGTTTTCTGGGTTCAGTGTGTAGACCCTCGCTCCGTCGACGATGCGGTAATAGAGCATGGGCCCAAAAATTTTTGGGAATTTGCTGGAGATGCCTGCGGCCTTAATTGTTTTCCCAGCCCTGTCCCATGGAGCCAAGGTCGCACACAAAGATCGTGTGCACACTTGGGCCAAGCACGGCCTCTGCAGATGAGATAAAGAGGCTGTGGGCCAGGGGCATGTCTGTTGCTCGGCTGAATCTCAGCCACGGGGATCTCGGGTATCACAGTGGTGTCATTGACAACATTCGTGCCGTGGAAAGAGAGACGGGGCACCGCATTTTCATAGCTCTAGACACCCGGGGGCCGGAGTCCAGGATATCCTGTACTGCCCCCCAGGAAATTGCCGAGGGAGATCTTGTCAGGATGGTAAATGTAGCCGAGCTAGGAGATGCTTGCGGGTTGAAGGAAAGCATGCATCATGTGGGTGTGGACACTGAGGGTCTTGCGTGTCTCAAGGTGGGAGACACAGTCACATTTGACGACAACAGGCTGCATGCAGTTGTTGAGAGTACGGGGCCAAGCTCAGCTGTTTGCAGGGCGCTGAATGCCCACGTGCTCGAGAACAACAAGCGGGTCTGCTTTCCAGGCCATCCTGCAAACAAGCCCTTCCTGGGAGACGATGATGTGGCGGGCCTTCGTCTTGGGATCGACAGGAATGTCGACGCAGTGTTTCTCTCGTTTGTCGAAGAGGCCAGCCATGTCCTCGCGGCCAGAAAGCTCCTGGGCAGCACCCCAATCCAAGTCATTTCCAAAATCGAGTCTCTGACTGCCGTCCGAAACATCGGTGCCATTGTTGAGGCATCCGACGGCATTATGATTGCCAGAGGAGACCTGATCAATGACATTGGGCTGGAGACGATGTTCTCCACGCAGAAGCTGCTGCTCAGGTCTTGCCCAGGGAAGCCCATAATCATGGCCACGGAGATGCTGTCGCACATGATCGGCAGTCCCACTCCTCTGCGGTCTGAAATTGCCGATATTGGGCATGCCGTGCTGGACGGATGTGCGGCGGTGATGCTGAGCGGGGAGACGGCCTGCGGGAAGTATCCCTCGGAGTCTGTTGACACCATGAGAAAGATCTGCATTGATGCAGAGAGGTTTGCAGGGTACAGCCACACTACTGTTACGATCGAGGAAGACGAGACCCCTGGCTCCGGACAGATTTGCTTTGTTCTGGTGCGTGGCGAGCACGGAGCTGGCGGGCCGATTGTGTTTGCGAGAGGCATCTATGCCCAGACCGCTCCATTAAACACCTTCAACTATGCCCCTCTGGTGGCCATCCACGCCACAGGTTGTCTGCAACACTGAGCCCTCACACAGCAGGAAAACGGATCTACACAAGTGCGCCCCTTTGCCCGGAGCAGGCAGGAGAGAACCAGCTTAGACAGAACTAAAAATTTTCATCCTATGGCATGTCTCGCATTGAGATGATGCGGTGTGCTAGAATAGTGTGTTCTGGGACACTGTGCATTCCGCGTTCTGTGGATTCGTGATAGTGTATTTTGTTTGTGCACGAGGCCCTACACACTGTAAGCATGCAATGGTGTGTTCTTGGCTACTGTGCGTTTTGTTGCCATCTCGGGGCTAGGGCCTGAGAGCGCTGATGTATGGGTTGCATTCATTTGGCAGTATATGAGACCCGCAGCAGCGGCAGACAGCTGCGGCCATATCCTCAGGAACGCACCGGAACCCGTCCGAACTCCGAAGTTAAGTCTGAGCGAGCCGGTCCAAGTACTGAGATGAGAGATCTCTCGGGAACGGCCGGTGCCGCAGTTTTTGTTTTTGGCAGATGCAGCTCAATCGAAACACGCCAAAATACCATGCCCTCCAATGGACTTCAACACGGAGTTTATGGTTGTGGGCACCGAGCCAATGACAGAAAAAGAAGTGTGCGCAGCAGTGTCGGCATTTGTCAAGGACAACAGCGGCTTGGACGGCATATACAGGATACAAATCGACGAGGCTCTTAGATTTTTGAAACGAAGGTTGAATGTCATCGAGAACGACTCGACCGCAGGATTCATCGAGGAAGGAATGAGGGATCTGATGTAAGGTCCAGAATAAATGCATTTTCCGCCAGTAGCAGTATTCCCAGGCTAATTGCTCTTGCTGAAGTGTAGAGCTGTGTGCACTGGATGCTCCATAAAGCCATGTTGGCTACGTCCCTCCGGTTTTGACAATAGGCCCAAGCGTATTCTGCCGAGCGTGCTTTGGGTGGCATGTTGGCCACATTTTCCTGGTCCTGGAAAAACTCAAAAATGCCCTGTATAACTCCGAGCATATACAGGGTGCCACGACAATGACCAGTGCAGATGCAATATCTACTCCCGCTGCACACACATGCCAAAAACAAAAACTGCGGCACCGGCCGTTCCCGAGAGATCTCTCATCTCAGTACTTGGACCGGCTCGCTCAGACTTAACTTCGGAGTTCGGACGGGTTCCGGTGCGTTCCTGAGGATATGGCCGCAGCTGTCTGCCGCTGCTGCGGGTCTCATATACACTGCGACAACAAACATAAAACACGTGGTCAATGATTATGAGACATTTATTACTGTCTGAAAGATGTTGGTAGATTCTTAAAATTGTCGCTGCCACTCAGAAACGATACATCATTCCCATGAAGCTTGGGCTGTTCTGGCTCCGATGCAGTGACACCCTTAAGCTTGTTACTGGAATCAGTGATTAATGGCTGTGATCCTCCACTGGAGCTCCTGTAGTGCTGGACACCCATGTAGATGAATATTCCCACAATAATAATGACCACCACCGCAATGATGGGGGTGACGTATTTTTTCCACTTGCTTTCGCCAGCAGGGGTCTCGCTTGCGTTGTTCTTGTCAGACATTACAGGCCCCGTCCATTTTGTATTTAAAGCCCACATGAAACTTCGTCATCCCCCAGGCCAATGAGGTGGGAGGGTCTGAGACACAGTCGAAACATGCCGCAGACACGCCGGCACACGAAACAGGACTGATGAAATCGGTTTATTGTCTATTCGGTTTCGCAGTACATGTTCTCCACGGTATCGTCGGTTCTGGGTTTCTGCTGGTACTTCAGGTAGTCCACCTTCCCCTTCAGAAACACGAGCTTGTTGAAGTCCACTGACCGCTGTATCAGGATCTTGCTGAATGCATCCACGTTGCCGATGTCGTTCAGGATCTCGTAGATGCACTGGATGGCCTCGAGCCTCAGTGGCTGGTCCAGGAACTCGGCCAGCAGGACAAGCAGTTTGGACTTGTGGTACTTCGAGAGATTTTTTGCATCCTCCAGTTTCGACTCCGAAACAAGAAACTCCTGGATGTACGACAGATCTGAGCTCTCGATCGACTTCTCGAGGATCCTGTTCTTCATCCGGGAGCCCATCCCCCTTGACAAGTTCGGGAGAGTCACGGCATCCTGCTCGTATGACTCCATAATGGGATAAAATTTTTAGAGCAAATATTTGCTCTGGCTGCTGCTGTCCACAATGCTGCGGCCCCAACGATCCACTGTCGTCCACAATGCAACAGTGCTGTGCTCGGACTCTGTCCAGAAAAGCCGTGCAGCACGATGATATATCTGGAAATCCCACCCGGCATCCCGGTTCGTCTAACGGTTAGGATACTAGATTTTCACTCTAGTGGTCAGGGTTCGATTCCCTGGCTGGGAACTTTTTGCTGAAAAGTCTGCGTTTATTTCCTGCAATTCCTTTTGTTGGCCTCCATGCTCCTCTTGTTCTTGGCTGCCCTCGCCCTCTTCTCGTTGACCATCTTCGACATGCTCTGCTCAACCTCAACAACACCTCCCTGCAGCACCAGATTCTGCTCGCTCCTGCTTCCGTATCTCGGGAGCCATCTGTCAAACTTCTCCGAGAAGACCATCCTTGACCTCTTCTTCTTCCTGATTCCCTTCTCCTCCGCAAATCTCTCCCACTTTGTCTTCGCCTTCTCCTCATCCACAGACATCGGGAGGACATAGTGTGTCGGTGCCACATCAAACACGAGATCGCCGCCGATCCGGGTGGACGCATTGGACTTGACTGCGGAAACAAGTGCCTTGATCATTTTCTGTGCCGACCCGTTCACCGACCCTGCTGGCTGGTCCTGTGTGACTGCAAGAAACTGCTGGTAAATTTGCATGGCTCGGAAAATTTTCGGATTTTTCTGCCCAAGACAGCACCGGAAGTGGGGAGGTTTCTGCCTTCAAAAAAAGGGAGTGCCGCCAGAGTCAGCAAATGGCACCAGAAGATGCTCTCTACCGTTGGAGCCCATGCATCCAGCCAAGCTACGGGAAAGCCGCTGGGACAGCACATGGCTGCCAGTATACTATAAAAACCCACAAAATTTTTACCCCCTCAAAATGGGGTCCGAAAAAAGCTCCAAACTCTCAAGCATGTCTGGGATCCTTTGCATCGTTGCATCCACACTGGGCACGGGCCTGGCCTCGATGCCTGCTGCATACAACATGCAGCCCCTCCCGAAGATTGCTGTTATCATGCTCACCCTGTGCATGATGACGTTTGTGTCAACCTACTCGCTGAGCTATGCTGCCACCGTTACCAAAGAAAAGCCCGACGAGGAACCATCCTACACAGGGCTTGCCGCAAAGTTCTCCAAGACCCTGGAGAGGCTCGTCACGTTCTCTCTGGTTGCCTCGGTTCTGTCCGCAACGTTTGTGTTTATCCAGCGGCTGTCCACCATCATTGTCGATGTGCTCAAGACCTACAGCACGACGCTGGAGGAGTTTTTTGAGGACAGCAACAGCGCGGTGTACCAGCACCTGGCCCGGTTTGCCTTCCTGGGCATTCTGTGTGGTGTGTACTACTTCCTGTTCCTCCTCGACGACCTGTCCTCGCTAGCCATCTTTTCCAAAATCAGCCTCCTGGTTGCCGTTGTGTTCTCGGGAGTGGTCTCCTACTACGGCATTGCAGCCCCGGCTGATGTGTCTGAGTTTTCTTCGGAGCACCATAGCATCGGGGGTGCCCTTGGAAACGTGGTGTTTGCCATCTCCTGCCAGTTCACGTTCCTGAACGTCTTCAACTCGCTCGAGAACAACTCGCTGTCGAACATGCGGTTTGTCACGATTGCATCAGCAGTGCTTGGCACTGCCCTGTACTCCGCCGTGGGGTACTTTGGCCACCTTGGCCTGGGGTCCGGCATTGGCGACAACTCCCTTCTCCGAATCTTCTCTATGAAGTGCCCTGATGTCCAGAGTATCGCAGATGTGGATGGACTGTCGCTCTCCCCCGGGGACGTGGGGCCTATCAAGGTGCTTGTCTCGCTCAGGGCACGGTATGGCGCCACGCTCGGCAGCATCATCCCAAAGATGCTGTGCTTCACATTCATTCCCATCCTGTTTGTCGGCATCGTCTCCGGCATGTTCTCGATCATCCCGGTCATGCAGAATGTTCTCGGAAGAAACGGCACGAAGCCGTCGCGGAAGACCATGTCTGTGCTGTCCTGCCTGTTTATTCTTGCTGCAGGCCTGTTTGAGGTGAAGAAAATCGACCAGGTGTTGGCCATCCTGGGGTATCTGCTGACCACGCCGCTCAGCTTCCTGTTCCCATCCATCTTTGTCCTCTACATCTCGAGGAAGATCAACCTCATGACCATCAGCTCCGTTGCGATGGTTGTAATCAGCGGAGCCCTTATGATTGGATTGCTTATTATTGAATTCAGCTCCTCAAGCAAATAATAAAATCCTTTTATTTACGTTTCTTGAGAGCGGATGATTCCTGCAAAAGCTGGGGCCCGCCGCACCCCTGAATGCACGCATTGCAGACCCCCGTGGCGTATCCGGAAATAGGAGCAAGGGTGCGGTGCCTGGTAACCAAGTCCTCGTTTGCACAGGCCATCCTCAGAATAGTGGAGGTCGAGGGGACTCCCGCAGCGGTGCCATACAAGGCAATCCTAAGGGGCAACTCCGTTGGCGAAGAAATCTACGTGTGCGATAAGATAAAGACCGGCGACATGGTCGAATGCCTGGTGCTTTCCTACGGAGACAACGCCATATTCGTGTCGCAGCCATAGTGCCCAGAGATGCCCGCACTCCTCCTGTTTTGGCAGCAAATTTTTGGGGCCCCATGCCTTCTGTCAGCCTGGACAAGCTTGAGCTGATTGAGTCGCTTGGAAGACCAATCAGTGACACGGCGCTGGAGGACAGTGTGTTTGACTTTGGTGTGGAGCTGGACGATGTCTACGAGGAGAGTGGCCGGATCATGTACAAGTTCGATGTTCCTGCAAACAGATACGACCTTCTCTGCATGGAGGGTTTTTCGTCTGCCCTGCGGGCCTATCTGGGTATGGCTGCGTACCAGGACATCAGGATGGTAGAAGCCGGGCAGTGCCGCCCGGTTACAGTGCGAAAGCATGAGACCCACGAGCGAAGACACATTGCCTGTGCAGTCATAAGGGGCATCAGATGCACGGACTCGAGCTACGACAGCTTTATAGGGTACCAGGACAAGCTGCACTGCTCCATTGGGAGGAACCGGGCCCTGGTGGCCATCGGCACACACGACCTCTCTAAGATCGACGGCCCGATTGAGTACAGAAGCGTCGACCTCAAGGACGTCAACTTTGCACCGCTGTCCAGCACCTCTGTGGTGAACGGGGAGGAGCTGGAGGCCCATTTTGGCCGGGACAGGAAGATCTCGAAGTTCTTTGGCCTGCTGTCTGACAAGCATAGGGCGGTGGCCTTTACCTGTGGTGGAAAGGTGATGTCGATCCCACCAATCATCAACTCCGAGGCAACCAAGATATCCAAGGAGACGCAAGATGTATTCGTCGAGGTGACAGGCACCGATTTCAACAAGGTCAACACTGCTTTGAAGCTGCTCCTGTACAACTTCCGCGGAGAAGAGGCCCACCCTGTCCAGATTCTTGACGCAGATGGCACTGTAATTGCAACCACCCCTGTCTTCAACAACCGCTCGTACACCATCTCGGTCGGAGAGGTTGCCAGGAGGCTGCGGCTGGATTTGGATGCAGCCCGGATACAGGGCCTTCTCGAGCGAATGATGTACAAGGCCTGTGCCAGGGGCGACAGTATTGTGGTTGATGTCCCCGATGCAAGGTCCGATGTGATGCACGAATGCGACATCATGGAAGACATTGCCATTGCCTATGGGTTCAACAACTTCGAGAAGAGAGTCCCTGCCATCTGCACTGTGGGATCCGAGGACCCGCTGAACAAATTTACAGACAAGGTGCGGCTCGAGCTTGCGCTCTCTGGGTACAACGAGGTGCTGACCCTGACGCTGTTGTCCAGCCACGAGAACTTTGTGGACTCCAAGTCTGCGGTGGTGCTTGCGAATCCCAAGTCCAGGGAGTACGAGGTGGCCCGGACCTCACTGCTGCCCGGGATCCTGAAGTCTATTGGGTCAAACCTACACGGAAGGATACCCATAAAGGTGTTTGAGGTGGCCGATGTTGTGCTGCTCTCCAGCGATGCCGAGGAGGGAGCCAGGAACGAGCGGCGGGCATGCGCAGTTGTTGCATCCAACACGAGCCTGCTGGAAGATGTGCAGGGGCCGCTCAGCCTCCTCTTTGAGAAGTGCGGGCTTAGGGGCTTCAGGTACGTTGCCCTTGAAAGTGACGTGTCGTCCTACAGCAGCGAGGAGTATGCAGCCATCTCATCCACATATCTCGAAGGCCAGGGGGCGTTTGTCAAGGTTGACGGGGAGGTCGTTGGTACGATTGGTGTGCTGCACCCGAGTGTCTGCCATGCATTCAATATCCCGTATGCAGCAAGCTCGTTCGAGATCAACATCGACAATCTGTTTGATAAGTTTGTATCCAAGAAATAAATACTTGACTATCTGTGCCGTTGCCTAGTCCGCAAGAAAATTTTGTGCACCGGGTGCCCCAGATGAAGAGAAAGGTGGGGCTGCTCATTGGATACAACGGGGAGGGATACTTTGGGCTGCAGTACAACCAGGACCTCAGGACCATTGAAAAGGAGGTCATGGAGGTGCTGCTGGCGACCGGCTGCATCACTGAGGCGAACTCCCACGACCCACAGAAGATCAGCCTCAAGGCCTGCTCCAGGACCGATAAGGGCGTGCACGCATCCTTCAACCTGATCAGTGCCAAAATCATCCGGGAGCCAACAGCTCAGGTGTTTGGTGAGCTGAAGGAGGCTCTCGGGGCAAAGGGGATTGTGCTATATAGGCTGGTCAGGCTCCCGAAGCGTTTCATTGGCCACAAGGCAGCCAGGAGCAGGATCTACAAGTACGTGCTTCCCACATTTTTCCTGCAAGAGAGAGATTTTGAGAACGACTGGAAGAGCCTGGAGGCCAGGGATGAGGGCAGTGCTGAGTCTGAGAGCAGGGACAGTGGTGTAGATGCCAGCAAAGCAGGGAGCCGGAGCAGAGTGTTCCGGGACTACCATCAGTCGTCCATAGACCCCATCAGGGGGTACCGGTCGGATGCCATAGACAAGCTGCGGGAGATGCTACAGTGCTATGTCGGAACCCACAACTACCACAACTTCACGGTCAAGAGTGCACAGGGAGACGTGAGGAGATACATACGGTCGGTTTGTGTGGGCGAGCCATTTACAGACAGGGATATCGAGTATGTGGAGATCACGATCCACGGGCAGAGCTTTCTCCTTCACCAGATCAGGAAGATGGTGTCCTTTGCTGTCCTCAACTGCAGATATGCGAGGGCCGGGTACAGAGGCAACTTCGATATGGCGCTTTCCCCGGCCGAGGTGCACGTGCCAAAGTGTCCTTCGCAATACCTGTTTCTGAGCCGCGTGTTTTTTGAGGACCACAACTCGAAGGTCGGGGACGAGGACAAGATAGAGGCCGACGAGCAGGAGAAGGAGAGGTTTGAGAGGGAGCGGATCTACCCGTCGCTTCTTGCCGAGGCCAACTTGTTTGAGTGGCTGAGGTACCTGGATGCGGTCTACTTCCACCACGAGCAGTTTCCGCTGTTTTCTGCATCTGAATAAATTATTTGGAATGGATGGCTCTGTCTTACTCCGAAAAGGAGAATGCGGGTGCGAATAACCAATGAGACCACTTGGACAGCCATAGAAATTGCACTGTCCTGTGTGGCTCGTCCCTTTATGAGAATGCTTCTACAGATACTGGCTCTTGTCAAGACATCGCAGTCGTCGTACCAGAGCTCCAGAGAAGACTTTGCCACGCGCGAGTTCAACAAGCTTTTTGTATCGCCAGTGTGCCTACAGCACTTGGCCCCCTCCAAGACAGGATTGTCGAGGAAATTGCAAGCGTCCCTCCAAAGGACAAGAGAAGTCGGAGCACGAACAGCTACATGGGCGTATCCGATCTTTATAAGGCACTCATGAGCAGAGTAGTCTTCACAGGCCCAGAGAGTAGAGATGGAACCTTCTCCACAAGCCTCGCCTTCCTGACCACTGTCACAGATGCCGGCAAGAAGCACGGGCGTCTGAGCTCCTCGAAAATTGTGCCCTTTGCAGAGATGTCACTGGACCTGATTGCGCTCATCAGAAAGGCAAATCCAGAACTGGAAACCGAGACTGTCACGCCTCTGAAGATGCTTTTGCAAGGAATTTCCAAAACTTGTGCGGAGCTGGCTGGTCTGATGTCTGAGAGTGGGAAGGCCGCAGACATGCTGTCCGGAGACTCTCTACAGAAGAGGTTCCGCGCTCAGTTCGCAGATCTCAACGACATATTCGAGACAATCTTGTCAAGCCCCAGTTCAGAAGGGGATATTGACTACGACCTACTCAGGTTCCGCCTGAACAGCCGCCTGCTTGCAATCAAGCTTATGCTTGAGTCTCTGATGCTGATATCAGAGCGGTCGAGTGTTCTGGTGTGTGGTGGCAAGACCAAAATTGCTGTCTCACTGGACCTGCCATCTGCGCTGTCGCCGTCGCTGAGCGAGAACATGCTGATGCTGGGGGTTGCACTGTTTATGTGCATCGTGGACTGTAGAAGTGACTACTATGTTGTTCTGGTGAACGAGCTGGTAGAAATCCCCGAAATTGCCTCTGAATGCTCGGGGGATGGATATGCAGATAGCGAGCTGGATAACAAGCAGAGGGAGCGAATAAGAACAAAGGAAAAGTATCGGGAGCACATAGAAGACGCAATATCTCTTCTGAGAGTAGACATAACCAGTGCAGTGCACCGTAACACCTTAGCAAGTGACAGTAGAGATTTGTATGAGAAGTTCAAGAGCATCAAGAAAGACGCAGATGCCTTCTGCCTGTCATTTGGATATAGAGCTAGCTTCATGGACGATTTCAAACTCCTTATGGAGGCCTTTAAGGGCTTTATGGAAGGTGCGTCAGACGATGATGACGACTCCTCGGCGAGAGTGGAAGAACTGGAGAATAAGACATCGGGTGGCAGAGCACCATCAGAGCACGAAAAACATGGCAGCACCCCATCAGATCATGGAGAAGACAGCAGCACATGGAACTACGACATGACATCCTATGAAAGCTCCAACGTTCTCGGGATGATGATGAGTGGGCTGGGATCGTTCTTCTACATGGTACTGAGGATCATTACCTTTGGATAACTCTTCCCACAACCGATTTATTTATACGCCTGTGGCACGCGCCCGGCTACTTCTTGAACAGACAATTCTGCTGTTCCACGAATCGGGATATCCTGGCGAACTGGTCTGCCAGAACCTCCATGTTCTTCTTCATCCTTGCAAACTCGCCATTGAATCGCTCCAGTGTTGTCTCAAGGGCCGCCTCCTCCATTTCGAGGGGTGAGGGAACAACAGAAAAGTCACAACAGCCCAGTAGATGCGAGTCCTGTGCTCTCAGCGATCTTTTTCGTGTTTTCAGCAGAAGAACGGCGCGGAGGCCATGGTGCTGCCCGGGAATCTGGTGGTTGCACCAGTCTGGATATTAAACGAGGCATGTTTTCCGATAAATTTTTTTGCAAGGGGCCCCTCAACGAAGCATGGGGTTCTCGAACAGTCTGAAAAGCAATGCTGTGAACGAGTGGAAGGACTACTACCTGGACTACGACCGGCTCAGAACGAAGATCAGGCACCGGGACTTCAAGTCAGCGCTGTACAGTGAGCTGACCAAGGTAAACAGCTTCTACTTCCTGCTTGAGAAGAAGGCGGTGGATGAGAAGAACAAGCTGTTTGACGAGTCTCTGCGGCAGGAAGAGGAGCTGAAGGCACAAACGGAGACCACCGACACCGAGGTGCTTCCGCGGAAGAAGCACGCCATTGCTGTTGCCGCCCCAACCGAGGACATAGACCTCTGCGACAAGCACGAGGACGACTCGTCCCTTCTGTCCAACGAGGGGTTCGCCGGCTTTATTGGCATCCGGAGGGGGTTTTCTGCAAGGAAGAAGGAAAAGCACATTACCGAGTTCCTGCACAGCCTGGTGAAGATCAAGGCATACCGCGACCTGAATTCCACTGGGTTCATTAAACTGGCCCGGAGATACTCCTAGGTGCACAAGAACCAGCCGTTCTTTGACAAGTTCGTGGAGAAGCTGCGAGAAACCTACTTCTACAAATCCAAGCGAATAGACACGATCCGGAATGCGATAAAGAAGATGTACAAGCGGGTGTTTGCCAAGGGCCAGCCGGACAAGGCCCGGACCATTTTCCGGAGGCTTGGCAAGGGGTCCCGGTCGCTGGACATCTACTACATTATCAGCGGGATGTTCATCGGTGCCTCTGTTGCCCTCGTGGCCGGTGCGAGCGAGTATTTTGGTTCCTCTGAGCGTGTGTCACCTGGGCACGAGCTGTTTTATGGGATCAACAATATTTTCCTGGGGCTCGTGCTCTTTGGGTTCTGCCTCAAGGTTTTCAAGAACATTTCCATCAACTACAAGTTTATCTTCAACTTTGACGTGGTCTCGCCCATGAATAACTCCACGTACATGCTCCTGGTGTCGTCCCTCATGCTTGTGAACACGGTCCTGTTTAAGCTGAGGGAGGTGCTGCCGGTCGATGTGGCGTACCTGCAGGTCCTTGTGCCTCTGGCTGTGTTTCTCAATCCACTTGACGTGTTTTTCCTGAACTCACGGCTCTACCTGATGGGGGCGCTGGCGAGAGGAATCTTTCTCCCCGTCTCAACCATCAGGTTCAGGCACTTCTACTTTGTTGATGTCATGCAGAGCTTCAAGTATCCCTTGGAGAGGATCCTGGGGTACTTTTTTCCGCCAAGCAGATGGATGGCCAGCATGCCTCTCCTTGTCTACTGCTTGTTCCCGGTTGCCCGTATTCTGCAGTGCCTGAAGAGGTTCTCCACCTCCAGGCTGCTGTTTCCGCACATTGCCAATGCCTCGAAGTACTCGCTGGTGCTCCTGTTCATTGCATTCAAGATCGCCTCCGACATGGCCGAGGTACCGCCGGACGCCATCTTCGGCGTGAAGGTCATGCTCCGGGTAATGAGCACCATATGCTCGTTTGCCTGGGACATTGTGATCGACTGGGCCATTGTCAGGAACAGGTACATGTATCCGAAGCCCTTCTATGTCTTTGCGCTTGTATTTAACCTGGCGGTCCGGTTCCACTGGATGGCTCGGCTGGTGCTCTCCAGGGCATTTGGCTACTCTACCGGGTCCTACCCCGCCATAGAGAGTGCGGCCGAGATTTTCCGGAGGCTGCTGTGGACGCTCATCCGTGTGGAGGTAGAGCACCTGAACAACTGCGACGAGCTCAAGGTCAAGAAGTCCATCAGCCTCACAGCCGGGGAGCTGTTCTACAAGAAGGACCACGAGGAGCCCTACCAGCATGGAGCGATGTTTGAAACCGAGACGGAGTACGAGACTGGGAACGAGGACGAGCGCAAGCTGGACGAGTGCAGGAAGTTTGCGGATCCGTCCGAGGACGAGAGCGCGCTTGAGTATGGTGGGGGAGATGGCGGCGACGAAAACTCCACCCATGAGGACGATGAATAAATGTGATTTTACTGTTGATACCAGGCCACGGTCCTCGATTGTGCAAACAAATAGCCATCTCCAAAAATTTTATCCCACATGCAGGTAGTCAAGGAGCCACAGGACAAGGAGCTGCTAGGGACATCTCTGGAGGACTATGTCAGGAGCCTTTCGCAAGGCTTGGACTGCTACATCATTTTCAATTCTGACAGGCACCTCAATGAGTACATCGGCCCTCAGGACATGCGGGTCTTCCATATTTCTGGCTTTTCGGGATCTAATGGCACTATTGTGTATAGCAACGACCCCTGCCTTATAACCGATTCGCGATACTACATTGCTGCGGAGAAGCAGTCAAGGTTTCCCCTATACAAGGGGCGGCTTTTTGAGTACCTAATCGAGAAGGGATACAAGCGGGTCAGCTTCGACACTCGGACCATTTCATCCTTGAGATTCAAGGACCTGCAGAACATCTTCCGAGAGCACTCGATCGAGTTTGTTGAGACGGCCTTTGAGTACACGATAGCCTGTGATGCAAGCAGTTCCCAGACGGGCAGCGAGCTGATTGACCTTGAGCAGAAGTCCATCGGCGACTTTCTTTCGGTGGGCAGTGAGGGCGGAGAGCATGATCCCCACATTCTGGAGTATCTGCAGTCCCTAGGCCTCAAGGAGTTTGGGCCCAATGTAACGGGCACCGTGTACCAGGACAAGCTTGAGAGGATACGGTCTGTCATAGGAGGCAGGACCCTGGTGATCAGTGAGCTGGACACGATAGCCTGGGTCCTCAACCTGCGCGGGTCGGACATCGAGTTCAATCCAGTGTTCTACTCGTATCTTGCCATTGACCAGAAGTCTGCAGTGCTGTTCACCGACAAGGCGGTGGTGAGGCACGGGATTGAAGTGCGGGGTTACAACCAGTTCGAGGATTACGTCAAGTCTATTAGCGATGTGCCCGTGCTCATATCTGGGGACTGCAACCAGTTCATCTTCTCGCAGTTTAGGGATGCCGAGTGCACGCAGAAGATCCGCGAGATGCAGGCATCCAAGAACGATGTGGAGCTTGCCGGGATGGCACTGGCATACTTTTTTGATGGGATAGCACTGACAGAGCTTTTCGCGTTTATCCAGAACAACCACGGCGTCACAGAAATTGGGCTTGCCAACGAGCTTGACAGGATCAAGCGGGGCTTCAGGGGATATGTTGGGCCCTCGTTTGACACCATATCCTCAACAGGAAGCAATGCAGCCATCGTTCACCACCGGGCATCCGAGGCGGTGGTGGACAAGTCTGCGGTGTATCTGATCGACTCTGGATCGCAATACCTTTTTGGAACAACGGACACTACCAGGACGCTATTCTACGGCAGCGACATTGGGCACGACCTGCGCCACGACTACACTCTTGTTCTGAGGGGGCAGATCAATGCGATGATGAAGACGTATGACAGTGCCAGCAAATACTCCGAGATCGACTCCACCAGCCGGAAGTATCTGCAGGAAGAGGACAAAGACTATGGCCACGCCACCGGGCATGGCGTAGGCCACTTTCTGTGTGTGCATGAGCATCCGCCTGTCGTGTATCCTAAAGGCGATGATAGTCCCATTCAGCCTGGCCAGGTGTTTTCTGTCGAGCCGGGATACTACAGGGAGGGCCAGTATGGGATTCGCATTGAGAATCTGGTCATGTCGCGCAGGGATGGTGATGGGATCCGTCTCATCAACATCACCACCGTTCCCTACCAGCGAAGGATGGTGGACCCGAGCATGCTGACTGCTGAAGAAAAGGCGTACTACAACGAATGTGGCAGGACGTGTCTTGAGCTGCTGAAGCGGTACGTGAGCTACGAGGCATACGAGTTCCTGAAGGAAAACACCCAGCCGATCGAGTAATAAATAGTGCTCCCACACTTTTGCGTATCCACGGAACAGACCAAAGAAGTATAAGGTTTAATTGTTCTCGGGCCTCATAGCCGGGAAAAGGATGACGTCTCTGATGTTTGCAGCATTGGTCATGTACATGACAAGCCTGTCAATGCCCATGCCCCATCCTCCTGTTGGTGGCAGCCCATACTCCAGGGCCTGGCAGAAGTCCTCGTCGATGGGCATCGCCTCTGCATCCCCTGCATCCTTGGCGGCATTCTGGTCCATAAACCGCTCTCTCTGGACAGATGGGATATTCAGCTCGGTGTAGGAATTGCAGATCTCCTTGCAGTTTATAAACAGCTCGAATCTCTCGGTGATTCCCTTGCGGTCTCTGTCTTCTTTGGCAAGCGGGGACATGGCCGTCGGGAACCCAGTTATGAACGTGGGGCTTGTGCACTGGGGCTCAAGGTACTCTCCGATAAACTTGTCCAGCACGCGGTTGAGCGTCCGCGGCTCTTCCACAACCAGGTTCCTGGCCTCGGCTGCCCTCAGCAGCTCGTCAAGCGAGGCGCCGATGGTCTCTCCTGTAAGATTCAGCCCCAGGACCTTGTTCAGCTCGTCTAGAATGTCCAGCCGCTTGAACGGCGTGGAAAAGTCGAGGTCCACCCGGATGTCCTCGGAGCCCCGCTTGTTCGGCTCGTAAGCAAACTGCAGGGTCCCCTTAACTTCCATGGCCACCCCGCTGATGAGGTCCTCAGTCATGGCCATCATGTCTCTGTAGTCGGCATATGCCATGTAGGCCTCGCAGCTGGTGAACTCAGGATTGTGTGTCAGATCAATCCCCTCGTTCCTGAAATTCTTGCCTATTTCGTACACCCTGTTGATGCCGCCAACCACAAGCTTTTTCAGGAACAGCTCAGGAGCCACCCTCATGTACAGGGTCTGCTTGAGATCGTTGTGGAACGTCTTGAAGGGTTTGGCTGCTGCACCGCCATGGATAACGTTCATCATGGGGGTTTCGACCTCCACAAAGTCTCTGCTGTTGAAGAAGTTTCGAATATAGTTGACAATCTTCACCCGCGTCATGAATCTCTCCTTGGAGTCCTTGTTCACCAGCAGGTCGATATGTCTCCTACGGTAGATCGTCTCCGAGTCCTTCAGCCCGCTCTTTACGGAAGGAATCACTCTCAGGCACGGCGCAAGGAGCCTTAGCTCCATAACAAACACCGATGGCTCGCCAGATCTGGACCTGCCACAGGTGCCCCGGAATCCAACAATATCGCCCCTTCTCAGAAAATTGGCCACCCTGTACAGCTCGGGCCCACCAGTGTTGACAACCAGCTGCATACTCACGTCATCGGACTCCACATCGAAGAAGAACAGCTTTCCATGTCCTCTGATGGTAGAGACCCTCCCTGCAGACTGCACCACATCCTCGCCCTTCTCCCCGTTGCCAAACTGGGACGCTGCAGACCTCAGGTCCACAAACCGGTGCGTGACAAATACTTGTGGGGATAAATCTCCATGTCGTTTTTCTCGGCATCAGCAATCTGCTGGGTGCGCTGGAGGAAGAACTCCTCGTCTGTCAGTTCCTTTTCCGGCATATGGGCAAAATTTTCAGGACATTTCTGAACTAATACATACCGAATGCGATTTATTGTCAATCGGCCTTTGGCTTTCGCTCAGGCCTGTCAAGCTGGGCAAGCTGTATGACCATCCTCACCAGCAGCAGCACTACCATCACTAGAAGCACAGCAACCATTAGCAACAGCAGTACAATGATCATGTAGAGCAGTATGTTCTGTGGGAAGATGTTGCCGCCCCTAGCCATACCAGTTTCTGGGGCCTCAAGAGCTCTGTGTTTACAGGAGCAAAACACGGTCTCACAGGCCAATCCAGGGCCTCAAAACACCTGGGCTTGCAAGCCCCAAGAAGATGCTGCTTGGCCTTCTCAACTCTCCGGCCAGCGGCACAGTTTATTCCATTGCAATGGTGGAGGAGCGCGTCTCTCCACGGGTGTACAGAGCCAGGTACGGATCGACAGTTGTGCACCTCCGCACAAGCGAGTGTCTCCAGCCACGCGACTGGGTAAGATTCTATGGACGGTGCGATGGCGAGGTTGTAAACTGCGAGTATGCAGAAGCCCTGCATGGGATCGATACAAACCTACTTGTAAAATGCATTCAGAGGCTGTCAGGGCCATGAGCAGTACCCGCTGCTAATGAATAAACAAATATATAGCTTATGGGCTTCGCTATGCGTCCAAATATCCCGCTAGTTCTCAAGGAGCTCTACCACACTGCCACTTTTGCCAGACAGCTCCAGAGACACGTTCAGCTTCTTGCCAAATATGCCTGTTTGAACTCTTCCGGGAAACGACTGCCTCATGCTCGAGCAGACTTTTTCGAAGTACTCCATGGCCACCGAGTTGCTTTCCGCCCTGTGGAAAGATGGCTTGCTTCCCTTGAACTTTGAAAACAGCGTAAACTGGCTCAGAACCAGGAACTCTCCAGACTCTCTTGCCACGCTTTCCAGAAGCCACTCTATCTTGTCGGCAGAGTCGCCCACAGCGATGCCCACATACAGCACCACCCCAGGCCCTATTTTG
>JAQQPU010000038.1:158023-177649 GCA_029168905.1 Artemia sp. Kazakhstan ARC1039 | reverse complement strand
CTTGTGTGCAAAGTGAATGGTATTCCACTGTACACTCTATCATTTGACAAAAAATCCTATAGAACTCTGTACGAGTTGACCATGCAATCCCTAGATCATGACTCTCAACTATTTGAAAATGGAATAACCGAATCAATGTTTTCAAAAAATCATGGGGTTATTGTTTTGGACTTGTCAGGCACACAGGATATGAGCATAGTACGAACTGGGAATGTACGTTTAGAGTGTACATTTGCCGATGCTCTGACTGAGAGTATCACGCTAATATCACTGATTCAATTTGAAACCTATTGGGAAATCACACCCGACGGCAGTGTTCTACTAGACCTTGCACCATGAACACAAATCAAATAATCAATGTATTTAGTATGGATCCATACATGTCCCAGTACAAGTCCTATTGCATACCTTCGGACTTCATTGAAAAAATTCCAAGTGTTAACAATACCCTAATCATTGTTAATAGCAGTCCATCGACTTTGAAGACTGGTCATTGGCTATGCATCTTTCAAACAGCGAAGAATATTGAATTTTTTGATCCTCTTGGCCTATCGTATAAATTCTACGTTCCATACATCAGCAACTTTATTGAAAGCTGTGGGAAAAACATTATTCAAAATCAACGAAGAGTACAGGATTTAACAACTAAGACATGTGGCTTTCATGCACTACTCTTTTTCATGTTCAGATGTCGTGGCTACACCTACAAGCAGTTTCTCAACATCTACGTTGACTTACCTCAATTGAATGACTTTCTAGTGGAGAATATACTTACAAGTGTATTTAATATTGATTTTAGTGCCCTAAGAATAAAATGTTCTAAAGATGTATGTGAAATTGTTTATTAATAAAAAAAAATTATATACATGATAAAACGACTTTTCTACTCTTTAGATTTCATCCACTACTAGGTATTTGTCGACAACAACTAGTGCAGGTAGATTATCTGAATTCACAGTGTACTGATCCTGATGTACTGCAATGTCAGGGTCACATTTTCTACAGTAGAGTGTGACTTCACTCTTGTCATATCTCTTTGTATAGTCAATGATACTATTCGCATTCATTCTATAGAATTCACATGTTTCAATTTGCGTATTTGAAGCAATTTCACAAACAGTGTCCTCAAGTGTCGAATCACATTCCGTCACAGCCAAATAAAAATCAGTGGGCTTATAATCATAACACCCAGTGTCTTCACAACAATGACGTAGAAACCATATTCTCTTGTTGTTCCAACAGTTGAATCGTTGACCTGGTTCCTCCTCCCAGAACAATCTAAAACCACGACGATACCAATCTCGTACCAGTAAACTAAAATCACGGTTAGGATTCTTTCCAATCATACCGGGATATGTACTCTCCCACTGCTTACATTTATCATAATGACAATTGGAGCATAGGTGGCCTCTAGGATGAGAGTCACACACCTCTTCAAGACAGGAATTACAACCTTTAATTTGTACAGCATATCCTCTATGCAATTTACACGGGTTGCATAATCTACACTTTTCATCATACTCCTCAATCATTGTGCAATTCTCACATGATGACCAGCTGCGCAGTGAGTACATACATAGTGGACATGTATGGAACATTTTGTCATGTGTTGACGCTCTCACTGCCACAATGAAACTGAGCTAGCAACATCAAAAAATTGTCTGAGACAGAGAGAGAGAGGAGTAAATCATCCTTGAGCACCATCTTTCTTATGAAAAAAAAGTCCTAAATTTTTAAAAACTAATGTTTAAAAGCATATCCACAATATCATTTTGCTGTGTCGTGATCAATATATCAATAAATTGTGTAAATGCATTCGGACCACGATGTAGAAGCTTCATACAATAGTCTAATGATGGAGAATCAGTTTTCATTATATCGACAAGCATCCCCCGAGAAAATATCTTCCTTTGAATGGCCAACTCTAGAAAATCATCATCTAGAATCAAACCTTTTTCCATAAGAACTAGATTCCTCATGATTCGATCTTTCTCGAGTCTATTTTTTAGAGTCCTAACTCTCTCACAAACAACTTCAGACTAATCAGAATCTCTTTTTGTACTCTAAAAAATATACGCTTGTCTACTATAGAAAGAAAAAATACCATTGATTTAGAAACAGTTTTATTGAACATAATTACAATAATAATAATCACTGATGCATTTTGTTCTCATCAATATATTTCGATAGGACATCTAATGCTGACCGAAGTTTATTTATATGGAGAATATTTACTTTTCCAGCAAAACACAGCTGCTCCTCCTGCTTAAATTTGCTTAATGATATCACGTATCTAGCATACATAGTGTCCCATTCAAGACATAGTCTACAACCGGCAGTTATTTCCACAGCTACATTAGGTACTCGTATATCGTTGCTGCTGCTGCTGTCGGTTCCATCATTAATCTCCAATAGTGTAAATGCACCACTCATTTTTTTTCTCCACTAATATCCTCTCAAATAAAAACTATTCTCTTTGAATTCAATTCTCTTACTAATATGAATTGTAAAGAAAACTATTCCTTTTATTCAAATCCTAATCACCAATCAAGTTATACTCGTTCCTCTTGGCAAAGGTGTAATGACCTGTAGAATAGGACTACCAGAAAAAACCTGTTTGGTACGGGGGCGTAAGCAAAGTATATAGCTTCACCCAAATTCCATATGATAAGGGAGTACTGACTCTCTTTGAAAAGGTGTAGAGCTTCCATAGAATTCCATATGATATTTCAAATTGCTATAGCTTCCATAGAATAACATGGTATTTGCTATAGCTTTCCATAGAAATATTACCTTACATTCTACTCAAGACTACCCTTCAACGTTGTTCCGGGTCATGGTTCTGAATTGAAAACCTTGTTAAAGGTCCTTTCTGACGCCACTATCAGGTGTAGAAACCTGGGTTCCTCTTCCCGGAATAAGGAAGCAGACAGGGACTAATAGCAGAGTCAAGACCCATACCATCTTACCATGACTGGACAGGTCCACCTGACACTGAAAACTGGCTTATGGATTGCAAAGTTTAGAGTTTTATTGGCAATTTGACTGTAAATTTTATTTTGGATTAAGCTTTTCGGTTTCCAACTGTTACATGAACTGTCAAATTCAAAGCCTTAATCTTGAACAAAAGAATCAAACTGAATTGTCCGATCGAATTGTCAGGAAAAAAATAGAAAAAAAAACTAACCTGAATTTGACACTGAAAGCTGATTAAAGAAAACTTGGAAGAAAATTTGACACAAATGCGCATCCTGACTTTTAACACAAGAATTGTAAGAAATACACGATATTTTTGTCTTTTAGCAATATATACGCACAACAAAACGAACTTGGGTCTATTAAAGCACATTTTGTTTTTAGAAACAAAACTACAATTTATGCTGCATACTTTTAAATTTGTCCCGTTTAGTATTTGTATTGTTCTTGATTTTTTATTCACGTTTCTTTTCTACTTTGTCTGTTAAATTTAATATAAATTAAAATAAAAAACTCATTATTGATACTTTAATCATCTTTTTTAAAAAGATGTAACAACATAAAATAGCTAGAATCAAAAGAGACCATCTGTTTGTTTGTTTGTTGTTTCTTTTCTTAAGAAAACAGAAAAAAGACTAGTAAAATATAAAACAGGCAGTGTCGATGCTTAATTAAAAGCAGCCATTAGTGTAAGTAGACACATTAAGTGACGAGGACGCATATCAGAGATACCTGCCAGTTAGAAATAGGAAATTAAATGATTAAAAAATAATTCAGTAAATAAACAATGCATGAAGAACATAATCTTAAAAAAATATTAAATTCTTTAAATAAAGTGTTCGTCACGAAACGCTATTTTTTTCACAAAAAAAAACGGACAGTAGACACTAAACTATATTTTAAGGTAGTTCTGTAACCTTTACTGGTTAGAGCAAACAAATCTTAAAATTACAAATTTCGTTATCTTGTTTATTTCTATTCATATAGTGTTTTATAAAAAAAAATATATGCCATTTTCTTATAATTTCTTTTAAAAAATGACTGCAAATATCATATTTATATTTTTTCTCTTCAAGTGCAATTGCATAGATTCATTGGAGAAAAAACGTTCAGTACAAAGGAGCTGTGCAATGTTGCTTCAGCTAAAAATTTACAAATTACTTCCGCTTATTATTTTTTTTATTCAGTTGTCTTTTCTTTTTTTGTTTTTTTGCAGGAAGTTATTTTTGACATTCAGTCGGTTTGATCCCCAAAAAAATAAGGATAGCTTCGAGGGGCTAATAACTGACCGTCGCAGGTGTCCCTTCCTTCGTGCCTCCGGCTGTGCCTCCGTGCCTCCGGCACGCCTGAAACAGCGTGTTCCTGGAAGCGAAGGAACACAGTTTTATCTTTGGCTTATGGAAAGCGTACGGTGCGTTTTTTACGACGGCAAACTTTCTCCTCTTGAGACGTTATCTTTACTTGGTCGTGTTGTTTACTGCGTTCGACATTGGAAATCCTGGGTCCTAAAAAGTGGACATTATGCTTTGAACGAGAATTTTATTACCACAAACCTTTACCATTGCCTAGAGATAAATATGCATTCCCTAGTTCTTCTCATTCGTCGATTCAAACGGCTTTGGCTCGAACGTCTTTTCAAACCCTCCGACATGAATGGTCAACCGTGTGAAGATTTTTTTTAGGAAGATGCGGTCTCAAACCAGCACTTACAGTACTGTAATAAACTTTTCGTTCCTCCAACTTCTACATCGAATTCGTCGATATGAAAGTATAACAGATTTTGAAGCTCAATATTCTAATGAACAGTTGTCCTTGCCCAAGGCCAAGTGAGTTAGATCCATTGGTGTTGTGTCTGTCAGTTCCGTCCGATTTTTCTTTGCCCGGGGACGATGAAATCAAGCTCGAGCTAGGGCGAGATCGTATTGAAAGCCAGCGAATAATGAAAGCCTTAATACCCGACGACGTACTTTCTGCTTTCGGTCACCAAGTACCGAATGTTTGTCTTTCTGTACTTCACGACAGTGACTCAGACGATGACTCAGAGGAAAACACTCTGTCCGATAAGCAGGAAAAGGCTTCCGCGACTGACACTGAATCGGGCTTGGAAAGTGACGGTATCTTTGAAGATTTGCCAGTGATTGCTCACTGTGTGAAACACCAAGTTGAGAAAAATTGGGTTAGTGAGCCTGTGACGAACATGAAGAATTCTAGGTTTTGTCTTGTCAAGACTTCTGACGGCTCAATAATACCAATAAAAAAATCCACGCTGTTGTGGCTTCTGAGGGAAAGCTCTGAGAAGCTGAGCAGTGACCGATTAAAACGGGTGATGGCCCAGGGCCGACGAGTAGGACTACGTATGTCGCCACAAACCAATGCAGAGGTCGGTGTGAAATCGGAATTGCGTATCGGTGAATGGTGCGTTTACAGACCGGTTGGCAGGGGAAAGAGAGTATTAGTTGGGCGGGTCATACAGTTTGGCTACTTGTCTGGACGAAGATGCCACTCTGTTGACACGCAGAATATGGCGATGCTGTTCCCTGACGACATAGGAATTCTGTGCCAGTGGTTCCGGCTGAATGCTGATCTCACATTAACTGCCGCATTGGTAGACCAGGGTTACTGTGACTCCAGCCTGTATATCACGCATTCAGCAGAACCCATTTCTATGGAAATCAGCACCAACATTGTCTTGGGCTTTGACTCAGACGTCTTCACAAAGCTGAATTCATTTATCCAGAAGAAAGGGTTCCACTTTTTTGATGTCTCGTCAGCATCGCAATCATCATGTTAAAAATGGCACCTAAACCCAAAACCGACCTCAAGACCATAACCACCACCATCACCATGTTCTGTGTGTCAACAGAAGGAATTTGTTCAACATTTTTCAGAGTTAGTTGTTATTTTTTTCCCTCCCCCCCCCCCCCCCTCATCTCCACTCGGTGATATTTTAATACAAAAACATATAAATCTTACAACTTTATACATTATCACATCAGCTAAACTTCAAAAAAAAGAAATTATTATATACCAGTCAATGTATTAGTGGACATGAAGGCACACAATCATTTAACTTTTTTCTTGCCAAATATCTATCGCTCCCCCCGTTCCAGGGTGTCCTCCCCCCTCTAGGAGACGCTTTTCCGGCGGCATTTTTACTTTAATTTCTAAAAATTCATATCCTTCAATTTTCACTAATACGAATTCGAATTTTAAAGGTGGTCTTCCAAAAGGCTTACTCTTACAACTTTAAAATTTTTTAACACGAAAAAAACTATTTGCTCTCCCGTAGACTGAGCGTCCTCCGTCCACAAGAAACCCATTCTTGCGGTGGCACTTTTTTCCTTCTTTTTTTTCAGCCCTTCTTACGACCAACCTTAAGCAACAAAAAAACAAAATACAACCAGCCCATCAACAAAAAAACAAAAATAACCTTAATACCGACGTGCATGAGGGCACAGAACTGAACAGAATCTTGAACCATGTCTCCTACGGACGAGGAGGCCACTCACGGCGGGGCTGGTCCTTCCAGCTCAAGTGCGTGTGCCCCTCGTCCCCCATTTGCTTGAGTTCTTGATATGATTTTATGAGTCTCGAATGCATTCCGAGATCTAGGGCAGCGGAAGCGATGAATACTATCGGAAAACTTGTTATGCTCAGTAGAAGACCTAGTAGTAGAAGACTTAGTGTTTATACTTTTGCAAACCGAGCTTAGTTTGATTTACTGAAGCTCATTTGTCCAGTTTCTTAGGGTTGTAATTTGAGCTGTGATTATCGAGATAATTACTGAAACGTACCAATAAATATCTGAGAAACTAGTTATTTTTTTTTATTTGGTTGCTTTACTTAGCGCTTTTTACTAATAACTCGGCAGTAACAGTTTTTTCTGACTGTTGCTTTACAGTTTTCTCTTCAAATACCCAAAGGCCTGGGTTTAATACCAAGAAAGTTGGATTCTAAGTACATTCGGGAAAAAGTGATTTTTGTTTCTTCCGGATTCTTTCGTGTCAAAGCAGCAGATTCCTTTTTTTTAGTACAATTAAGAATCCGAGATCCAAGGGTGCGTCTTGGCACAGCCACTAAACAGAAAATCAGGTATGATAAAAGGGAAAGGGACGTGTGAAGACGTGATAAAAGGCAACTTTTACCGCTCGCCAAGCCATATTGAATAGGGCTGCGAAGCGTGACGTTAATTCTTGGGCGGGAAATTCAAATAACAATGAAACGTGGATGCGTAGACACGTTTTTTTCGGAACTTCGGCGAATTGTTTTGGCCTAAAATATTTGTCGTAGATCCTACTAATCCACCAGAACGTTTTCACGTCGAAATAATACTAGGAATATTGACAATCAGTTGTTAGTTACTAGAAACCACGTTTCACGGTACTTTGAATTTCGCACCTCGCTTTTTACGTCATCACCGCGCAGCCCTATGTTGTATAACTTAAAAACCGTGTTCCGGGATTTTTTTTTTGAAATTTTTTGATTTTTTTTTAGAAAAATCGGAATTTTATTTTTGAACGGGTGGCAACGCTGCATGTGTAATAGGAAAAAGTGACACCATCAGTGCCATCGTAGGGTTACCTAGTTTTTGCATGGATATCAACAACTTGCAGTCCTCCGTTCTTCTTCTTTAGGTACATATCAGTTGTTTTCAGTCTTGGGGGTTCTTTTCCTAGCCAAATAAACCCGTAAATGATTTTTTCCCAGTTTTAAAAGATTGCTTTTGAAGGTGCTGAAATATTCGACAGATACCGAATAACAGGCAAGCTGTATATATTTACATATTGCGCCCTTTGGAATATGCCTCCGGCGTTCCTCCGGATACATGCCTCCGGCGTGCCTCCGTGCCTCATGCCTCCAAGTGTCCCTCAAAATGCCCAGTTGTTAACCCCTCGGATAGCTTAAGAAACTAAACATAAAGCACTAAAAAAAAGACTTGGAATTGAAAGGCATTTATTTAAAAATCTAATAGCTCTGCAGATACTCATTTCCCCAGAAACTGAAATAGAAAGGCTCCCTCCCTCTTGAGTGATCTTATTTATTGGTAGAGTAAGTATATTAAGAAGAACAAGAGATGTGTTGAGCATCCGACCATCTTGCTCTAATTTTTCGTGTTAAGTAGAACCTCGAATATTCGAGACACTAATAGTGATCCCCGTTCAGTAAGAGAATGAAAAAAAAAATAGCGAGAAAAACATGGTAATTCATAACCAGTGAAGAAAAGAAGGAAAGTGCAAATATTTTAGCTCGGCCTTTCCGCTCTTAGTGCAAAAAGAAGAATAAAAATGTGATAAAAGTCCATGAAACAATATAAAAAGATAAACCTCAAAAACAATGAAACAATTTTCAAACATTTTTTCGTGGACTTTTGTTTATTTCTTTCATCTTTCTTTACTTGTTGTGAATTACTTTGTTTCCTCGTTTTCTTATGTCATTTTGAATTGACTGCTAGCCAGTGTGGTCTCAGAAAATTGATTTTTCCGGTGAGTAGGAATAATAGCTGCTTTCATCGGCAAATCTAATGAATATACGTTATATTGATCTTTAATATATCTAACAAATATAGACTGTTTTGCATAATAGCAAATCTTACATATTATTGAGTTGTTTTTGTATTTATGATATAATCCAGTCATCCAGAATGATTGACTGTTGACGACAGTTGAAGTAAGGTAATTTTAGTTACTTTTGCAGGGTATATTTATTTATTTAATGAAAACTCCTCGCAACGATAAGAATTGTTGTCCTACGTAATCCAAATATTTAGGAATATATTTAGTCTTAAAGCTTTATTTGGGACTCAAAATACTTAGATTTCTAAAAAAGAAAAATTCAAGCTTAGGTTACAAGAGAAACATGTAAATCGACTGCAAGTTAAGTTGCAAGTTCATTCAAAGATAAATTGAAATTGTTCAAATTAGCTAAAAAATAACACTAACCATTCCAGGTATATAATATCAGCCGAATCTGGTAATATTTTAATATGGAACTTGCCACATAAAAAAGTAATTTACAAGACGGAACAACAAAACATTAAACAATTACGGCTGATTGGTGATATGGATTCAAGATTTATGGCTGTTTCGACCTCACGTGATTTAGCTAGTGGTGAATTGAGGAGCGAAATTCTTGTAAGGTAATAATCAATCTATCTATCACTTATTAGAGATAATGCTTCCAATTAAATTGAATGCTACGAAAGAGGTGAAATAACAACTTAATGGTGAATTGGCCTATATTTCATGTTTCACAGCCCTAGTTGAAAAGACATATTCATTAAGATCCTTTAATTAGAATTTATTTGAATACAAATAAATAGAAAGGTCATGACAAAAGTCTAACAGAGTTGTAAATGTGAAGTTACGACTTGTTTATTATTATTTTATTTGTTTGTTTTTCTCTGTTATCTCCTGTTCTTTTTATTCTTTTTTAATAGGATGGCTCGGAGCCACCAGTTCAGCATATGTATAAATTCATTGGATGTAAGATAACATCAAAGGAAAGCAATAACCCGATGATGCGACACTGGGAGCCGGCCTTCCCCCTCCCCAAAAAATCCCGCGTATGAAAAATCCTTCTGGAAATTTTCCAAAGCGAAAAGCCCCCCCCCCCTCCCCGGAAAATCCCCCAAGCAAATTGAGCAGCCAAAGAGAAAGTACAAAATAGGTTAAGAGTTACGAGCCTGAGAAAAGTCTCCTAATTTTCAAAAACTCCTGAACTTAAAAATGACTGTTGAAACACAAGGGCCGTTGAACTGGAATAAGAAACTTTTTAAAACACTATAGTCAGTAACAACTCATTCGGTAGCCACTGGTTGAAAAGCAAGCTAAATCTTCAAAAGGGCATTGGAACATTTGATTTTCAGTTGAATGAACCCCCTCCAAGTTTATTTGACCACACCTCGCATAAAAACCTTACATCTTAACAATGGGCAACTTATATCACAGCCCTTGCACCGGGGGCTGGAAAGAGGGGTTGTCAAACGTGAAAGCCTGGTATGTGACCATTCGACAATTTTGAACAAAATGGCTATCTCAAATTCTGATAGGATGCGTTTGGGGAAAAACAGTGTGGGGGTGGATTGTTCACCTCCATTCACTTTTTATTCTAAAAGGGCACTAAAACTTTTAATTTGCAGTCGAATGACCCCCCCCCCCCGAAGTTCGTACGACCACCTCTTCCATATGAAGTGCCTCTGGAAAAAAAATAAACTTTCCGGCATGAGGGATGCTTAGACGTGCGGGCCGCTTGACTTACCGTGACTGCATTTCTCTCTGCATCTTCTTCAGTAGTCTTACCGGTTCTTAGGATCAAGTGTCATTTGCTGCTGATAGCTAGCGAGTAGTCAGTGACTTTCACCTCTCATTTGAAGAGCGGGTGTTGATTACCCAGGGTGCGGCTGATGTTCTCGGAATCGGGGAAAACAATGGTGGAAACCTTGAAATTGTCAAGGAAGGCAGTATATCTATTTGCATATTGATGTGTAGTATTTCATTGAAGTGTTTTCATTAAAAAATGCCGGGTTTGGTACATTAAAAAAACTAAAATTTGCATCTCCCCCCCCCCCCTAGGCTTGAGATTGAAAATTACATATCAGTCCCTACATTTTGCTGAATTGGCACCCTTGGCTTATCCCTCGATCTGTGAGTGTTGGCCAAACCGAAATATTCTTTTTTTTTCTTTTTAAAATTTGTTTTTCCTCGTCGATTAAAAAGCCCAGTTTTCCCCCTATCATTTTAGAAATTATTTCCATTTTTTACTCTAATAGAGTTAATATGCTTAATGTGGCATTACGGAGGAATTTAAAAAGTAGCCTACGTTTTTGAAGTGTTTTCGCCGAAAAATCCCTTTTTGGTTACATTGAAAATTTTGAAAAAATATAAATTTGTCCCACCCCTAGAGATTTAAATATACAACCCGCCCCCCCCCCCCCCCCAAAAAAAAAGTAAATTGCCCAAAAATGGGAAGAGAACCCTTCTATTATTCAACCCCGGGAATTTTGAAATTTACACGAATGAAAAAAAAACCTTTTACTTTGTGAGACAGAAAATTTCCATAGTTTCTGCAATCATTGTTTCGGCGTCAGTGTTTTGAAATAGGCAAGTTGTTTTTTTGCTCTACTTCATGCAACGAGGAACAACTATCAATGCAGAAGCATACTGCCTAACCCTCAGAAAGCTCCGCAGAGCGGTTATCTCCCTTTGGCTTGTGGAATGCTACCTCACATAGGCACAGTACATGGAGCACTTAGTTTGTTTTTTTTTTTACTTTCAGAGCTGTTTCTTTCTTTCTTTTCTTACTTTTAGGATGATTCCAGAAGGTTACCTTGAGTATAAGATAGAAACCACTTTAAAGAGCTTCCGTCCAGTTGTCATTAGTTCAGATAACCAGACGCTTATCTTTCTCGGAACAGAAAAAGGAAAAGACACGATTTTTGCATACCAAGTAAGTCTTTGGGGTATACTTCTCCATTTAAAATACCTTTGTTCTTTAACTAGCATATATTGGCTGACTTGCAATTGGCTTAAGTTCTCTTTTCATAAACCAGTTTCCATACTTAAAGTGTTTCCCACCTCCGTAGTTGCCGACTTGTTCCGCTTTAAAAACTTCTAAAGGCTGTCTTAGGGTTCGAACATATTGGCAAATGGAAAAAATAATATACTAGTTGCACAGCTGAGCAAAACTACTGGATCTCTAATTGTGTTTTTTTGTTGTTGTTTTTTTTTTCATCTTGACTCGCGGTATATAGTTGGATACCGACAAGGGATGCATTTTTCCTCTGAAACTTAAAAGTTCTCATATGAAACTTACCAATTATCATATTGCCCTCCTCCCCTCGAAGAAGCTTTTTCTAGCCTATTAGAGAGCAAATGGAGAGCAAAAAAATTATTCTAAAGGCTGTCTTAGGGCCTTTAGAATATTTTCATTGTCAGATCTGTTCATTCTCAGATCTTAGACGATTGAACAGTTAATCCAAAAATTAGACCTACTGTTACAAGCTTACAGAGAATTTTGGTTTCCCGATGGTTTTTGAAACTGAAAGATTATTCAAAATAATGCCTTGCGATTGAAATTAATGACTATTAGGAGACGAGAGTGAAAGGTAGTGCACTAATTGCTCAGCTGAACAGCACTTCGAAGCAGAGCAAATATCAACAATATGCTAAAAAGATGTATCAAACAAATGAGATAAAACAAAATCCACCGCAAAATTACCCCAGGAAGTTTCTGCCAATCTTGACCCAAGAAAAGTTAATTCAACCTCGCTCAAACATAAAGAACTTGCTATTAAGCCCGTGAGTCCCCTTAATAGTCACATTGTCCAAATAGTAGCTATAGTAAACGGGGAAATGACCAGAAATATCAGAGGCAATACTATTGCGTTACCTATAGTAAAGGACATCAAGGTTTCAATATTTTATGCTTTTTTTCCCAGAGGCTCTTCATGTGGATGGAGTGATTGTATATACGATGGAGGGGGTTCATTCGATTTGATATCGGAAGTTTAAGTGCCTTTTTTAAGATTCAAAAGTGACTGGGGGGAAACTAGCCCCCCCCCACGAACTCTTTTCCCCAAATGTATCCGATCAAAATTTTGAGATAGTCATTCTGTTCAAAATACTCCGCGGATCAGCTAACAAAACCTCCGGGGTCAACACAACCCGTTAGAGCCTGGGGGCAAGTATTGTAAGCTATGCCCCGGGGGCAAATCAGGTTTTTATGGAATATATGGTTGTATAAACTTTGAAGTATGCTCATTTGATTTGAAATTGAAAGTTCTAGTTCCCTTTTCAAGTGGCAAAAATGATCGGAGGGCAACGACACCCCCTCGCCCTTTTTCCTCCGAATGTATCACATCAAAATTTTGAGACGGCCATTTTGTTCAAAATAGTCCAAAGATCATATAACAATGCCTCTGGGGTTAACATAACCCCTCAGATCCCGGAGGCAAGGGTTGTAAGTTATACCCCTCATGGAAAGGGTGGTCTTATAAACTTTGGAGAAGGCTCGTTTCATTAGAAATTGAAAGTTGTAGTTTCCTTTTTAAGACTCAAAAGTGATTGGAGGAAAAGTAGCCCCCCCCCATTCAGTGCCTCTGGGGTTGACACAATCCTCAGAACCCAGGGGCAAGGATTGTAAGCTACACCCCGGGGGCACTTAAGGTTCTTATGGAAGGGTTGGTCTTATAAACTACAGAGGAGGCTAATATGACTGGAAATTGAAAATTCTAGTTCCCTTCTCAAGAGTTAAAATGGATCTGAGGGCAATTAACCGCCCCCCCCCCCTCACGCCCTCTTTTCCCCGAATGCATCCGGTCGAATTTTTATATAGTCATTTTGTTACAAATAGTCAGAAGATCAGATAATAATGCCTCCAGGGTTGACACAACTCACAGACTGCAAAGGTTGTAAGCTATAACCCAGGGGCCTATAAGGTTTTTCTGGAAGAGGTGGTCGCATAAACTATGGAGAAGGCTTATTTAATTGGAAATTGGAAGTTCTAGTTCCTTTTTAAGAGGGCAAGTAGCCACCATGCCCTCTCTTTCCAAAATGCATCCGATCAAAATTTGAGATAGCCATCTTGCTCAAAATAGTCCAAAGAGCATATAACAATTCTTTCGGGGTTGAAATGAGATCGATGGGCAAATGAGATCGGAGGGAAACCAGCCCCCCCCCCCCTCATACGCTCTATTTTCCCCAAACGAATTTCCGATCGCAATTTTTGATATGTATTTTGTTCAAATAGTCTAACTATCATGTAACAATGCCTCCTGGGTTGATAAAACCCCCCAGAGCCTAGAGCAAGGGTTGTAAGTTTCGTCCCGGGGTATATATGGTTCTTATGGGAGGGATTGTCGTATGAACAATGGAAGAGGCTCACTTGATTAGAAATCAAATGCCCCTACAGCCCCCGGGACAAGGATTATAAACTATCCAATTTGTCCACGCAGGATTTATCATTAGGAAGAGGGGGGGGGATGTTTGATCATTGTTGCGTCCGGAAAGGTCATGGATATGGATGTGAAAATTTACGGAACACTGAGGGATATGGTGTCGTAAATAAAAAGATACTATTTTTACTTCAAATTTTCAGGGCCACAACTACTACTACTGCGGCTGCAAATGCGACTGTAGCAGTGACTATTTTCGACTGTGACATTTACTGGTATAACATTTACTTCTGAATACTTTCAGGGAATATTAAGGGATGTTGAACAAAATCAAAACATATCATTCGCATGCTGATTGTCAAAAGGGCACATCAGCAGTACCTCGGGAACGGCTGAGGACAATTTTTGTTGAAAAGTTAAAAATTTAAGGGTACGTTGGACGGTGCTTGAACCTTCAGGAAATGCTTCAGGGGATTCTAAACTAAAAAAAAAAAAAACCTATGTGCATCCATGTATATCTGCAATTATATTAGGAGCTGCTAAGGGTTAGGATATTCAATTATAAGATACTATGTGCGTCTAGATTGTGACAAAGGCGTATCTGAATTGTCCCAGGAACGGCTGATGGCATTTAGTTAGAATTTTCAGGGAGTGTTAAGGGAGTATTGAAATAAATCAAAAGCCACCAAAACTATTAAATTAGTATTAGATATTTTCATTTTTACGCTAGAGACGTGAAAAACTGGGGAAACTTTCCTTATATTAACCAAACCCAAATCTTTGGGAGTCAAAAAGCGACAGAAATTAATTAAAAAAAAAATTCCGAAAAAGAAGTTCTTCAAAGGAAAATTAGAAAAAAGTTCTTAGAGGTATATCTCTGGAAATGAGATGAGTGATTTAAATCTCTACCCATAAAATATATGCCATAGTTAACTAAACACCTGGCAATAAAAAAAGAACAGAAATTAATTTTAAAAAAAAATAAGACAAAGAAGTTTTTCAAAGAAAAATAAAGGACATATTACAGTTAATATCAGCAGAAATAAAGGTTTATAATAATTCAAGCTCAAAACAACCATAAATTACGAATAAAGAATAAATGAAACCCAAAATGAACAGAAATTAAAAAAAAAACAAGCATAGCCAGCCAACAAACATACAACAGGTACTAATACAAATGAACAGCTAAATCTTAAAACGAACAAAACTCAAATTCAATATGCAAATTAAGCTCAAAACGAAAAAAAATACTACAAACAAGAGATAGGTAACTGACCCCTTCCCTAGCTGTAAACTTTTGAGCATACTGCGTAATTGGCGAGTTACCTAAAACTGCATGGGTCTTGGAAAAAACTAATAAAATTCAACTGAATATTAGATATATAATGGTATTAATTGCTGAAAGCTCATAAGTTCAACATTTTATTTCACTGTAATTTTATTTAATTTTCAATGTTGTAATGAGTACAAAGAAAATATTTGTAATATAATTCGTTAGAAAACCGTATGTGTCTCGAAGAGTCCTTGGGAAGAACTAATAAAATAAAAATGCATTTATGGTTGTAAGTTACGATTATGATGCCACTCATCTTGTTTACGAAGATGCATTTTTTTTGTCAAAAAGTAATTTTATTTTAAATATTGTATTTCGTTAATTACAAAATCCGGCAGTGTTTTAGTGTTGTTCAAGCCAGGGGACCATAATTTTCCTGTATGAGGTTTTTGGCCATGACGATTTCAATTATATGCTTCTTATTTTGGTCCGATGCCTTTTTTTGAAGGTTTCGGGCTATTTTTCGAAACTCCCATAAATCTGTTTTCAAAATAGCATTTTAACAATAAGACCATCTTAGAAAAGAATTACCATTCCTGAATCAGCCAAAATGGCAATTTTTTCCGGCTTGCTATTTTTTTTATATTTTTTTAATATTTGGTTACTATGGGCCGTGGTCCGTTCCTTACTAATTTGCAGCTGTCGGTACAGCCACGATCCCCGGAAAATTACTGATACGTTGTTTACTGATATTCTTGCTGACGGGACACTGAACCAATTAAAGAGCAATCCACTATTTTTATCAGGAATTCTTCCAATAAAACTTTTAACTTACTGCCCCCTTAGGAAAACTGTCCTTTGACCTTTTGTAAAGGTCTGGATAATCAAAAGCTACACCCTTTCTACTACTTTCAAGAAGAAAGTAGACAAACTACTAACAAGTTACCTTTTTCGCTCATGTAGGGATTTTTTTTCAAGAACTTAGTATTTTGTTTTTAACCCATTTGCAACCCTAGGGGTTTTTCTCCTTTTTCTAAGCCAAGTTAGGCAAATTACCGCAGCTCAGAGCACGTTGCATGGGTTGCTCGGATTAAAATAAGGATCGCAATGTACGATACACAATTGCAAGGATACTCAATGCGACAAAAGCTTAACATTTACCAAGAAGTTTCTTACCAAAATTATACATCACACACAGAATTATCACACAAAATTATCTTAGCTGGATATAGCAAAGAACAAACCCCAGTTGCAACAGGCGTCATCATATAGTTTTACTATAACGTCATTTATGGTTGTAACCTACGATTATGATGTCATGCGTGTTCTTGCATACGAAGATTTTATTTCAAATATCGTTTTTGTTAATTACCAAAAAACATGTGTAACAATTTCTTTTAAAATGAGCCCTTAAATAAACCACTATGATGTTCAAGTGCCCCGCTAGTAGTGGATGGAAAAAAACAAAAAACGGACACTGCTAATTATGCAAAAAAGTGATTTTCCTCCACAGCTTTTGGCCACGGTGGCTCCAATAGTGTATTTTTTATTTCGATCCGACGCCATTTTTAGGGGCCTTAGGTTATTTTACGAAATTCCTTTAAGTTTATTTTCAAAATAATCTGGCTCAGATCATAATCTAATAATCAGTAGAATTCGACTTCCGTTATCCACTACGTATAGAGGCCGTTTACCCCCGTCTAGAATAGATGTCACAAGTCTAAAAAACACAGAAACCAAAACTGTGTTCCGCCTGTTCTTGTCAAACAGTTTCAACGCCATTTCCACGCCCTGAATAATGAAGAAAACACCGAGGAGCTTCCCAGGGGTTACGTAGAAAGAAAATGGAAGCAGTTTGCTGCAGCAATGCAGGAGTGAGCAAGAGAAGTCTTTCGTACGTCAAAATCAAAAAGGAACTGCTGGATTAGCCAAAGAAGCATCAAGTTCGCTGACAAGTGTCGAGCATCCTGCTCTAAAACAGAGCTTAGGAAGCGAAGAGCAGAGATAAAAAGAAATCTTTCAGAATAGACTTGCAAAACCACTGGACGGAAATGGCGGATTCCATGGAGGCTGCGTCTAAGACACACACAACACCTGTAAGCTCTATTAATTTCTAAAGTATGCCACAGGGAGAAAGCAACAGATCTCTGAGACTATTCGCTTGAAAGATGATCAGACCATAAAGGACCTGTCTGCAAGAATACCAAGATGGAAGGAACATTTTCAAGAACTCCTGATCTCATCCTATCACCCGTATATGACCCCAAGTCTTCCTCCAGGGGTCCCCCGAGTACCTTATAAAGTTTGCCTTGAACCCCCTGATACTGTGAAATAAGAAAAGCTATTCGGTCACTGAAAAACCATAATTCTCCTGGTAAATATGGTCTGCCTCCAGAATTATACAAAGCTGATGATAAGACTGTCGCAGTTCAACTCAAACCGCTGTTTGATGAAATTTAGACCAAAAATAATTTCCCGAATGATTGAAGTTTCAGGCCTTCTTTCTCTCTTCAAACAAGGTGACAAGTCAGAGAGTAAGAATAACCGTGGAATCGCTCTTGATGATATTGCATCAAATGTACTTGCCATTCTTCTCCCGAATAGGTCTAATCAGGTCCAAGAAGAGAAAATGAGGAAGGAACTAGCTGATTTTCGAACGGAGAGTTCTTGTATGGAGTTTGGCTGCTTAGTCAGCAGTGTCATCGATACGGCATCAGGCCTTGATATCTTTATCAGTGTCATAGCATAACAGCCTTCAATTCAGTCAATCGAAAAGCTCTCTGGCGTATCCTAAAAGAGAATGGAATGGCATCGCACTTCGTAGAGCTTTTCAAAGCGTACTATGAGGGAACCCAGTTGAAAGCATGAACAGGAGGTGATGAATCTCATAACTTCACTGTGGATCCAGAATCACTAAGTCTAAGGGCATGGTTATGCCAAAAAATAGACGATTAAACATTTATCATATTAGAGTCAGTCTGGATAATTTAAGCCTTCTTTGTGGCTTACGGAAGAAGAACAGTGTATAAGACATAGAGTGAAGTGAGAGCATAGTGAATGAGCAAAACAGGCATAAATTGTGGTATATCTTGATCGCTTTCTAACTTATTTTCTTGGAAAAGAAGACTAAACACTTATACGCAACACAGTAATAAACCACCCAGTTTGCGTTCAACCAAATGATTTTGTGAATATCTACGTAAATAGATTGTATTAATAATAATTCACAGAGTATGAATAGGAAGAATTTCACATTTTCAGGCAGAAAATGGCCTTCTGTTAAACAAATTCACGCCAAAAGTTTCCGGCGGGAAAGAAATTCAGGGACTTCTGCCCATACCTAACAAACCTTCTCATGTTGCAGTCCTAGAGATTGAAAGAGGTAAGAATTATTATTGTTTTGTTTTATTATTATTTATTTATATAGCGAAATAAAAGCTGAGGTATTTGCCTAAACTCGTGGAGCTTTTTTGTTCGAAATTTGTAGCATAATATGTTACTAAATTACTATATAGTACTAACTTAGGAGGTTATTACGTACTTAGAGCATCAAAAAGAGAGGATAAATCTTTTTCTAGTCTACTGCTTTTATTCTCTAGTGAACAAACCTAGAAATCTGTCTTTGTATATTTTTCCTAAACTCGCTTTATAATTTTTTTTTTCTCAAAAAGCCTTTGAAAATAGATACTTTTCAGTTGACTCACACTCCAAGAGCTCAATTTGTTCATGTTTCTGTAGAACAATAGTAAGTGTTCGCAATACTTAGCTCTTATCATTGACAATTAAAGTGGGACCATATTAAAAATTGACTAAATTAAGGCATCCATAAGAAACTGGATAAAAATTCACTTACTATCTGCAAATACCTTGATACTTCACGGCAGAATACGAATATTACACGGCATAACAGGGATTTCAATAGAATCATGGCATCATGATTGCTCAGTGCAATCTATACTCGGTTCGAATGAAACCAACAATGAAAAAAGAGAGGGGTAATAAAAGCTATAGAGTATTTTTCTGTTTTGATTGTAACATAACTATTACCCTATGGAACAAATATTCTTTATTTTTTTTAATTTGTGTTATGTCTTTAGGAATGAAAAATATATTCAAGTGCATGTCAGTATGAAATTAATCGAACTGGGTTCTAAGAAATATAATTATTTCGTGTTCTGACAAGAATATTTTATCTTTGATCATTTAGGGCATTAATCCTTATTTTTTAGAAATTCTGTCGTAAAATCATATGGTCAGGCAGGTCAAGCTTTTCATAAAGCAAAACATTAATAAATAAAATAAAGAAATTAATAACCACCATCTAGTATTTTGCATAACGTATTTTCTTGTGGCGACTTACTGCACATTAATAAAAAAAAAACATTTCTTTGACATACAAATTTAGAAAATATTTCGAATTCATTGTCGTTTCAATGTGCTTCAGAAGTTACTCATTTCAAAACATAATAAGTGAAGAGAAATTATA
>JAQQPU010000038.1:121570-157623 GCA_029168905.1 Artemia sp. Kazakhstan ARC1039 | reverse complement strand
GTGCAAGGCCTCAGGGGGTGAAAGCTCCTCTCGTATTACGAAGATGATTGTTTGTTTTGCAAAGATTATATTTTTTTTTCCAAAAGCAAACACATTAAACCAGTTCGTTTTCCCGAAGTATTGCTAAGAAAAGATTGAATTTTGATTTCAAGAGTCGAGTTAAAGGGGGTGGTAAACCTCTTCGTATTTAGTGAAGCCCTGGATATGCTATGAAAAACCAACATGAAATGAATAAAAGAAAGAATATTTTTCCAATGAAAGTAAACAGCGAAATTAAAACTTAGGACGAACAGAAATTATCCCGGATATGAGGGCAGTTGCCCCCTCCTCAATCCCTCGATCTTTACACTAAAGCTAGAATTATTGCCCTAATTCTTAAAGAAGTACTTCTGAAACACAATTTGAAATATGAACTATTTTTAAAGCACTATCAAACTTTAGCGTCCATAGTGGGGTGTTGAGGAAGCACCCCCCCCCCCTCATACACAGAATAGTTCCGGTTCCTTTCACTTTTTAATGCCGCTCTTTACTTTCATTTTTTTAAAATTAAATTTTCGTTATTTTTCGAAGTCCGCGTGTGCAAAACCATTGCCACAGTATATGTCAAATTCGAATCCTTTCTCAAACAAGGAAATTATGACAACTATTTCACTATGACAACTATTTGCTGATCAATACATGCACCCAATGCACCCCAAGGACTGTGCTGAAGAATTTGGCAAGCAGGATCTGTTTTGAGTCACATAAATTATTACTTAAGATATGCCACATTCACAAACAATCAGAATGTCGCATTTCAGTTTAAAATTCTTAATTGCAGGCGCTACCTTAGACGCCAGGTTAAATCGTCATGTTAAAATGATCCATCGCTCATCAGCAAAAATAACACTCTACATTCCAGGTACTATTTTTGATGTCAAGTCAAAGCGTCATGTTAAAACGATTCATCGCTGGTCAGGGAAAATCTCTAAATGTGGACATTTCGGACTCCAGGCACCTTCTAGGGGTGGTCTTGACTTACTTGAGATGAGACATGGCCATGTTATTAGGAATTTGATACACCGTACAGCCGAAGGTGTTTTTACAAATGTAACGCTGTTTAGCCGTGACGACAGATATGTCCTATATTATCACAGCGGAAAGAAAACATTGACAATGTTCAGGTACGATAGTTTTCCTTAAAATACAACGTTTGAAGTTCAAAGTTGAGCAGCAGCGTTTTTTCCTTTGTGACCTTTCACAGTAAATAACAAATAGCCTTTCTGAATATGTTTGTTCTATTTATGGAGTACTTTCAATAGTTTAAGCTAGCCAAGAACTTAAAAGAAGCAACAACCATATTTATGGCAAATAACCAGTTTTATAAAGGAACGGATTTTGTTATTTTCTCAGCAAAAAAACTAGACAGCTATCTAGTAAATTCGACTAACAACTCTTTTGCCGGGCATATGCCGGATGCACATAAAAAAAGAGTCCAAATAGTTCTTAAATATGCGGTATGTTTCTGAAGGTGTTATGTCAGTAAAACAGACTAATGTTTACTTGTCCTAATGTTTACTTCAGTATGTATTTCAATTAAATATTACTTAAATGAAATTCAAAATATCAAATGAAATTGATTAATTTATAGAAATCTTGAATAGAAACAGAAATCTAGGAATTATGAGAAATTATAAGAAAAAAATGAAATCACAGGGGCAATCGCAAGAACCAGAGGATCTGTGGGGACATTGTTCCGTACCTCCTTTCCCCTGTATTCTAGCCTCCATCATGTAATCTTTAGAGGCATGCCGGGCTTTTGCATTTAGGTGCTTTTCATTTTCTTTGTTTTCAATTACAGGGTTAAAGATGGCGAACAAATAGCAAATTACAGATTATCTGCAGAATTAACAGCCATTGATACTACAGAAGATGGGAAATATGCTGTCATTGGAACTGTTGACGGAAACCTTACTATATTATATGTTGCTGACCCAATAAGGCCTGGAATAACTGAGGAAATAATGAGCTTACCGTGGCGAAAAATTCAGGTAAGTGTGTGTCTTATCTGCCTATTAGAGTAGGGCTTTATTTTTGATTAGATTAAATAATAAAATATGCTATCAAGATCACCGGAACGCTTTTCCATAAACGGTAAATTTCCATTAACTATTGTACTGCAAGGAGCTGTTCTTAGCGGCAATCCTATTCACACATTTTAATTTTAATTAGGTTCTCAAATCGCCAACCCTGTTACAGAACAAGTTTACCCAATTACATTGTCAGAAAGTACACGTAAATTCTTCTGGAATGACAAAATATGACTTTTAAGATGTGATGGTACAAGCATGAAACAATGAAAAATTTTAGCAAGCTTAAACATTTGAATTTAATACAAGTGACCTGGGCAAGTCAGTGCAGAAATGACCTCCAATAAAAAAAAATCAAATATAAAAATCGATGAAATATCATTTCACCGACTATCAAAAAGTTTAAGGTTATCATACAAATAACCACTTAGATTCCAACACTTTTAATTGCATCGATAACCTCGGAATTCGAATCCACAATCCGAATAATATCAACGGAAAAACCTTTACACTACTTTAAAAGGGCTAAGAACATTAAGGAAGAAACTTCGGCCGATAAAACTAGCCGCTTTAACTTAGAAAAAACCTTAACTACTTAGGTTGTTATTCTTATTGGTTCAATCGTCTCCTTGCATGGAGGGTCTGGCTTAGACCACCGAGTTTTCCATATGGGCTTACACACTTTAACTGATTGAAAATCTTTGATACGATAATACTGGCGTTGCTTTAAGGAATATTGGCAAGGACAATGCGTTATTTATTATCGCCCCCTTCTTGCCTCTGTTTTTTCTTTATATTTGTTTTAATAGGCCAATTTAGTCCAGAAGTCCAATTTTTATTAATTTTACTTACTACTTAAAGATTAGGCCTTCTTTCTATGTTTTATATAAAGGAAATTAAGACTACCCCAAAAACTATTAATTAACATGTTATTTACATGCTACTAAACAACAGATCAATTATCCATTAATCTGTTATTTAGGAGTTTTCGTTTTACTCTAATTTACGGGGAAGAGGGGGCGGTGATGGAGGACTTGATAGGTTTGGTGAATTCTAAGACAAGCAGTTGTTTGCAATTCTTGAACTCGAAATAGTTTTTAAGAGTTGAGATACGAATAAGATATTTAGCTTGTGTTCAGCAAAAGGTTTTATGCATCGTCAGAGCCGCCCAAAAACAAAATTTTTTTTCGCAGTTTTACAAAAGAGCGAAAACAATCTTCTTAAGCTTTATGACAAAAATGTCATTTAGTTAAAGAATTTAATGGAGATAAAAATGTAGAAATTACAGCGAATTACTGTAGTTAACTGTTTAGACATTGTGTACATTATATTTTACCTAGAGGTAGTAGTTTTCTCTAATCGGAGTCAGTCTTCCTAACCTTTCATGAAGCAAAAGTGCAACAGGAGACACGACCAGTCCATAAACATCCCACCTTAATATCTTTCCCAGTCTCAAAATCAGTTAGAAAGTTAGAAAAATCAGTTAGACGTTGGGTAACGAAAGATTGATCAGCTTGACAGCTTCACTTACCTTGGTGGTATTATTAGTAAAGACGGTGGAAGCAGTGAAGAGGCTAAAAGTAAAATACCCAAGGCTCAGAGTGTTTTTACACAAAAAAGACCGCTTTCTAGGGCTATAATGAGAAAAAGGTTTTAGATGGTATGGGCACGTTCTGTGGATGAAGGATGACAGACTGCCGAAGATCGTCCTTCTCGGCCAACCGTCAAGGGCTAAACAGAAAGCAGGTCATCCGTGGCTGGGGTGGGAGGATGCCATAAAGAAAGATTTAAGGGAAATTGGAACTTCCTGGGAGAGTCTAAAGAGGGAGGCTTTCAATAGATTGGGATGGAAGACGAGCGTGCGTAGCTGTGTTAGCCTCAGGCGGCTTGGTGTTGCGGTGAGTTGGTAGTAGTAGTAGTTAGAAAGCGAGTTACGAAGAGCTTTATTCTCGCTTTTGTACTTCCCTTTCAATGACAAATAAGTAAATAAGCAGAGTTTTCTTCTTCTCTTGACTATTAGTGCTCGTGATTTGTCATGTGCTTATGGTGATGATATAAGAAAAGGAATTCTCGGGTACGCGGATTTATGTAAAATGAACGATTTTTTCAGAAATATATGAGAGTTCTTGCATGTGTGACCCATTGGCAAATATTAATTTGGTTGCCTAATTTTCTTAATTTTACCTATATATTCAAATATTTTCACTGAAACCACAAATCTCCTTGCGCCTCTACCATAATCGTAGATAGTACAAGTCCGCATTCTCTCCCCTGGTGTCGTCTAATTGTTTATAAAGATACAATATGAGTGACATAAAGAATAACCATATGACTTTCACATAAAATTCGGTAAACATAAATCCCCTTCTGTATTATATAAGAAAAAAACTACAAAACGTCAGCTGGTATTTGGGCTGCAACACTATCTCGCCTACTGCTAGCTTAAAGTTCTTGTTCGTTAGAACAGGTATCAACTAAAACTTTATATTCCAGTATGAAAATGGCTACAAAATTCAAGAATTTTCCTTCGAGCCTGAAAAAGATGTTCCTGCTGGACAAGAATGCAAAGAAAGTGAAAAGAAACTAACTTTTAAGAAAGCTGCACACTTAGCTATGACACTAGCACCCCTTTACTCGCACGAGGTGAAAGACGGCGACGCAGAATCTCAAGTTTGCACAGTAATGTAGCTATAGTGTAAAACATGTAAAGAAATAGAAAATATAAAGAAAAAGAAATGTAAGTAAATAAAAATTAAGCCAAAAATTAGGTTCAACTCCAAATTTGGCCATTTTGTAATCTGAAGAGTATCCTAAGCATGGCTTTGATCAGGTTTAACAAGTAAATACGATGCCCTGGTTTACAGCCAGTTATGGCTGAACCTTAAAAGCCTCAACTTGACCTTCACATTTGTCAAACTACCTGCCAGAATCTAATATTTTGCTCATTGACGTAGCTATACACTTGGATGACTGCCAATCTTGAAATATCATTAAGTAAATCCAAGAGAAAAAAGCAAGGAAAGAAAAATTTTCATAAAAGATAAGTCGACATCAAGTTCTTAGATCCATCATGTATTTAATAAAATAACGTTTTCCGAACTCTGTAAATTTGAACCTCCACAACGAACTGACATAGTCTCCTTGGAAAAGTTTATTGCGCTTTCAATTCGTCTTCAACGAGTTTGCGATATTCGTCAAATCCACCTTCAATTGATCTGACTACTCCATCCGCACAAAGCCATAGCTCTTTGCATACCATACGAATAAGCCTCTCGTCGTGAGAAACAAGTATCAAACCTCCCTGGAAGGAAAAACAATGTAATGCTTAATATTAAAGGGGGATTACGCAGTGTACCAGCAAAAGAACCCCTCTTTCTCCATCTCTCCTCAATTATTTTAATTAATCTCGATTATTTAGATAATCTCCTCGATTATCTCGATTAATTTAAGTGCTGATCTGGTGTGCTAATTTTTCGATATAACACCTTTAAATTAGGTGTTGTTTTCTTAGACGACACTGCCATTCTAAGGCAAACAAATAAACTTTCATTTTAGTATTTCTACTGAAGACGGTCGCTGTATATGTGACCGAAATATCTGGACTTTCGTACCTGTTTTTTTACTGTCTAAATAAATGGATGTATCCCCATTTTAAAGTTTATTTGTGTGCTAATTTTGTACTAAGGTTCATATGCCACTCCATATTTATTTCAATTGAATCGATTTTACATCTTACTTGAAAAACAGGACCAATCCAAAACTTTTTTTCGAATGAGGCGGAGGGGGGATAATTTTTTTAACTCACCTATTTTAAATTTTTATTCGAAGTTCTATCCCAAACGAAATAAACTTACCGCGTAACTTACCGCCAAATATATGTTCATACAAAACACAGTTATTGCAAACTACAGCAGCATTTCATCGATCAGCAACAAATATGTTCATACAAAACACAGGTATTGCAAACTACAGCAGCATTTCATCGATCAGCAACTTATTTTGCAGCTTGATAAGCCCTCTAGCCAGATTATCAACAATTATTGATCACCGATAAAAAAAAAACCGAGCGCCTTGGCTCAGAAATAAATTTCCTGGCCGCAGGTCAACTTTCTAGCAACACTACTAACAAGAAAGCAAAGGATAACCACCAATGTCTTTAGTGCAAGACTAACTATTGTTAAGGAGACACATCTGATTCGGCCCTTCTACATTCTCCCAAACATAGAAAATGAAAGGACAATCTCAACCAAAATCACGTTCAGAAATGGCCGGTAACAGTAGATAGCTTCAAATAAGTGGGAAAAAACCCCTGCTCTATGCATTTTTCGATCTATTCTTCTAAAAATTGCGTCGGTAGTGGGACCAGGGAGTGGTTACAGATTTCAAGCACATTCAGAATTTAGTCCAACCAAGCCAGAAATTTATTTCGTCTTCATCAATCCTGCCTGAGGTCCACAACTTATGTAAAAACCGCAGAGATTAAAACCTTACCATTTTTCTGTAAAAAAAAAACTAATTTTGGCTACCTAGAAAAAAAGAATAGGACGAAACGAGATTTCCTCCCGCAGCTTTATTGGCCGGTCAGGAAGAAAAGTTGTTTAAAGCCATTTTTGTACTGGAAGTGTGACCACGAGTAAAATATTATTCTAGAATAACCGTTTCTATTCTCCAACACTACAAATTTCCAAAATTATTATTAAGTTTTCAAATTATTGTCACTTAGTGGCATTGGTTTGACTCACACTGATATTGACTCACGTATTTGTTGATAACTAAAATTATCGAATATTGGTCATGGAAAAACCTTATGTTTTTCATGAAACATCTCTAAACCAACGAAGAGTTAAGGTTTAGTGTGCATATTGAGCAACCAGAATCATTTTCGAACTTTTTTCGACCAAAATTTGCTTAGCCTGCAAATTTCAGAAAATGAAACCTTTCATTTTGTCGCCAAGATACTGCGATTCTGACTTTTTTTTTTTTTTTTTTTTTTTTTTTTTTTTTTTTTTTTTTTTTTTTACAACCTCAACAAGATAAAAATAAGCAATGGGTTAAAACGATTACTCTATTTGCAATTGTAAACACGTTAAAATAATATGTTAATGTTTATTGAAAATATCAAAATCTGGATTGATGCTCGCAAACTTCATCACGTTGGGAACTTCACGTTGGCACCCTAACGTCGTGACGTAACAATGGATATTCGAGTAAAAACTAATCGACTTAAAATTCTGAATATTATTTATCAGAATAAACACCTAGCATGCCATTTGATCGATCCTTAACAGCAGATAATCCTAATCTCTCAGTATCCTTTAAGCACAAGGAAGTGTCTCCAAGAAAAAAAAATGTATCTTTAATAAAATAGGCACAAAACTTATGTGGAGGGGGGGGGCCGATTTCTAAAAATTAAGAAATATTTATGCTTGGAACACTAAAACCGAGTGAGACCTGAGCCACTGAGCCACCCTGAGCCCACTGAGCCACCCTGAGCCCACTTTGCCACCCCTCCCCCTGAAAAATGAAAACGTATGCGCTGTGTTTATTAATATTCCCGTGCAATTACGGCTTCTACTTACCGAGAATTTGTCAATAGCCTTTCCAAGAGCTTCAATCGTTTCTATATCCAAATGATTAGTAGGTTCATCAAGCATTAGGAAATTGGGTCTAGTTGCTGCCATAACAGCCAGTGCAACTCTGCATTTCTGTCCACCAGATAAACTAACTACCTTTTGCAAAGCTTTGTCACCGGATATCCCAAAACTACCAAGCAATCGTCTATATTCTTCTACAGTTTTCCCTGTAAGGAAAATCCAAACATATTAAATATAAAACTTTAATTTATAAACACGAGTAAATTCACGTTTTTTTTTTAACTTTATCACCCCATTTCCCAAAAATCCCGAAATATATATCTTTTTATATATATATGTATCTTTTTATATGTATCTTTTTCATGAACGGATGAACGTTTGCTCAAAAATAATCAAAAAGAAATAGAATAGTTGTGAAAAGTATTAAAATAGGCAGTAATAAACTAAAGAGAATCTTGTTCAAACGTTTATGAAATAAGCATTAGTTCGATTTAGTATTTGGAAATTTAACCCCGCCCCTAAAAGGCAAAAAGGTTAGAAAGGAAGTCAAATTTCTAAATTGAGCAAGTGCAGTAAAACAGAAAAATCAAAAGAAACATTTGGTTTCAAGTATAATCTGAAACTATATCTCCGCTGTCAGTGCCCCGTGAGACGTTGCAGCAACCGTAACCAATGAGTTTAGTTGCAGAGTTGAGTTTAGTTGCAGAGAGCTGAGTTGCATGTCTTACATGGAAAAAATGCGTTTCTCCCGTTTCACGTTCATTGTGGAATTCGACAACTTCTGAATGACTTTTATGAGAATCCATAGAAACTGAAATTTGCTCCTGAAATTTGCGTACATGACAGGTCTATTACCTATTGAAATTTTGACAAAACAACATTTTGCCTTAATTTTAAGTTATCAGTTTCTTTTTCTGTGGCTCCAGTTCTGAAAATGCAATTCCTTTTATTTGAGTTGAATTTTAAGCCATATCAATGTTTTTTTTCTTCCGAAATTTAGAAAATGTATTTGCATATCTTTAAAACCTCAAAATTGGGATTAAGCAAGTTGTGAAGCTGAAAACAATTTTGTTGTAATTCATTTAAGCAAAAGATCTATTTTGCAAGGTTTCACTTTGATAACACGCAGATTTTTGAAGGTCATCAAAGGTCAGGATCCTCTAGAGGGTGAAGGAGATGAGGGAGGTACTTCAAAATACCTTCCCAAGACATACCTTAGCCTGTAGACCCATCCCTGAAAGTTTAATTTTCCTAACCTAACCCCTTTCCAAGATAGCCAAAAGTAGCTAAATTAGAATTTTACCAAGACCTTTAATATGATGTCCTTCAAGTAAAAAAGGCTCTATAAGATCAGATTCGAATCTATTAAACCCCTGATACTAATCCCTACCCTATTTAAACGAAATCTGGTAATCCAGGCAATCGAAAAAAGTAAATTTATCAGAATGAGCTGTGAAAAAAGTTCGTTTTCAGCACTTGCAAAAGACACAACCTACAGAATTTTAAGACAGTATTTAGACTAATGTATTTATTGACTTAAATTAAAAATTAGAAAATCTGGAACGCAATCATTCGAATAATTAAGAAGAGTTCAACTTCAAACAAGATGTTTGGATTTCTAGGAAAAACCAACCAGACACTTCCAGCAACATAAAAAAATCTAACAACAGCTTTGCCAGCAATTTTTTGGGCTGAAGATACAATATGCTGCTATTCTATTGTAAGATACAAATTCAATTCTTATCTCTTCTTTCAATATAAAATTTTTTTATATGAAAATATGTCAATTATTGCAAGGGTTGGGTCAAGGACCCCCTTTTGCCTTTAATCCAATAGTAACTCCTATCAAGATCCAGTCAAGAGGGTCCAAACAGACCATCAAGGGAGATTCTTAGGCTGAGGTGCGAGGCAAGGAGGCTGCTAAGCCAAGGAGCACTCAAAAATCCTTGGGTCTTGAAAATTCAGATTAATTGATTCCTAAAAGTTGAAAGCCTCTGAGGTAGTTTGATAGAGAAGACATAGAAGGTCGAGCCCATAAGGACTTTCTCCGAGGAACCTTAAAGCAGTGCTTTTTCAAGTCCGGAGGCTAGTATGTTTTGAAGTTTCATAGTTTGGAGATTCCCGAGGTCTTGAAACTTTATATCCTACTAGCACCTTAACCTAAAAGAGGGAGTGGTCTACTTTCCTGGAAGAAGTCTCCTTGACCGTAGATATGTGATTATCAAATTTGCAGATACTATCCTGCAGAAGAGAGAAAGCGTGCGCCCCTGAAAATCCGTCGACATGCCCCATAATAAGTTTCAAGTGAATCAGATCACTTTCATATACATGTCGGAGAAGGGGCATATGACACTGTAAATTATCAATCTGTCCCGTTGCCCAAGATACTTGCCCATAATTTTCAAGCCAATCAGAGACCAAAAAAGCCTTCTTTTCTGCTGAAAAGGTGGCGGTGGGGCTGGTGTTGAAGGATCCATATCCTCACGTTATAACCTTCCATGATACAGGTTGAAAAGTTCTTTTTGCAAAAATTTGGCTCCTGGGTATGGTGATCAAAGGGTCAATGACCGATTATGGTCCTCGAATAATGGAGATTAAAAATACTTGCATAGTTTGGTTCAAACAAGGTATACCATTCTTAATTTTCTGATAATTGAAAAAAACGTCGGATTGAGGGAGGGGGAAGGACTATTGGCACCTTCCATTCTCCCATTCAAAAAATTCCACAGCTAGGGTTGAGCTGGTTTTCGCACAGAGTCAGGACTTAGCCCGGTTTTGTGGTGATATTAGCTCGTTTTCATACCCTGCAATCGAAACCCTTTAGTTTGGAATTAGCACATACTTGCATCAAACCAGTGAGCAGCATGAATTCAGCCAATTTTTGCACCGATACTGGGATTCTTTGGCATGATTCCGGGTTAAATAAGGTGCAACACGTCCTTCTTCTTGCTAAAATTTTGAAAGTCAAGGGGGAGGGGCATTATAAGACAGGGGTTTTGGGCCCTATTCGTGCCTACAATCTAACATCTAAATTCTGTGCAAGATTCCGGTTTAGCTAGGTGAAACAAGCCCACCTTTTCTAATAAGGTTTACCATATTTTCTTTCAATTTTCTAAGAACAGGTCGATTACATAATATGAACATAAATAGAATTTCATAATTACTAAATGTAAAATGCAATTACAAAACCTCTTATTATTTAGAATATGTGGGTTACGTTCCCCTAAAGGCATAATTTTTTAACTTTCATTCATTCTGTGTGGACTGATTATCTCAAAACTTGGTCCAATGTTTGGGACTGGTTTCCTAAGGATAAAAGGTGGTGGTGGTGGTGGGGGGGGGGAGGTGCACCTCCAATCGGATGAGCCCCCTTCCAAGTTTAAACAACCTAGCCTTCTATATCAAGTAGCAAAAAAAACATTAGATATGAGATACGCATCCATCTTACTTAGTTTCTTATTTGTTCAAACTTGTATTGAATAAATGAACTCCAAACTATGAATACAATGCCTTGACTTCGACAGCGTAGCTGTGTTTCCTCTGGTATACATTGTTATAAAAATTATCTTTTTAGTTTTCGTCATTACTGGCACAGCTCACACTTTGGTTACAAACTTCGGTTACGGCGAACTGTTTGAGCAATCACTTGGCTGAGCTCATGAAATTCTAAGTACAGGTTCGTACAGAACCGTGAAAACTGGCGGAAAATCCTCCCAAACTTATCCTTTAAAAAAATAGTAAAGATAGCAAGGGGTCACTGGACTCAAGAATTATAATTGAAAATAGGTGACACTGTCTCATACTCACATTGTTCTTACTTTAAATATAGTTATAAACGCTAAAGGAGTCAGATTTTTTCAGTACTTACCAGGAACTCTCATCTTCATAGCGTCTACAGGAGTGGAATTAAGATCTAAATTATCGACAAAATGTTGGCTAAAATATCCAAGCCGTATGCTCCGATTTAAATGTCGAAACCCAGAAGTTACCTCCAGGTCACCAACAAGAATCTTCAAAAGGGTCGTCTTACCGGCACCGTTTTCTCCAACCTACAAGGACCCGGACATAATAAAATCAAACTGAATGCAAAAAAAAAATCCATATAGGCAAGAACGTATCCAGGATTTTTTCGGGGGGGGGGGGGAGGGCGTGTACAGAAAAACTTTAAAACGCAGAAAAATTTTTGTTATGCTTTTACGAGTGGGACAAACATTTCACGGGGTGTCCAACCCCCTCCCCCCCCCCACAGAAGACGGTCTTGCCCAAGGGCTATGGAATCCAAAGGAAGAAAAATTAGCCTTGCATACTTGCATATAATAATATTAACAGTCTGAAATAGATCAAATTTAAGCAACAAAACCAAAATTTTAAGTATTTTCAGTTTTACGTTAATAGGCTAAAAAGACAATAGTTGAAACGTAATATGTTATGAATTTCTACAGTCAATATTACAGGCCATTCATAATGACAAGAGGGGTAATAATGGCAAACATTTGCAAGGATTAAAAACAAAACAAACGACATCTATCATCTAGCAGTCCTGCTCATGTTCACTGACATAATCTTTAAAGAACAGACTTAAACACAAGCAACAACAAGTAGAAACAACAGGGAATTTTTCCTTAAGACAGAGGAACCTTAAGCCTATATGAATATCTCCAGCCTATATCCAAGGGCCGTCCTCGGCAATCAAGTCCATGTTGAACTCCCCTAAAGGAAGGATGCTAGGACTGTTTTAAAGAGATTTTAATTTAATTGTTTATTTTAATGTGAGTTTATTTTATATTTTCATTTGTTTTGCTAAGGTCGGTCCATGGATAAAGGGTCGAAATATTCATTAAGGGTTAATATTCCACTGTCGTCAGAAAAAATTTCCTGTTGTTTCTACTTGTTGTTTGTGTTTATGATGGAAAGTCATTGTGGTCTTCGTCGTTAAAGAACATACTAGTGTACCAAGTCTAAGCTATTTGTCTTTTTAACTTTGAGTCCCTCTGAGGAGCACTCGAACATTTCAGTTTCCCACATCAAAAGTTTTCAAGGTCGACCTTCCCAATTCAATTTTTGTCATATTCTAGGTTAATACATAATTAAGCTTTTTTTACACAGAAATAAGGCCATCATTACTAGAAAACTTATCGGCCGACTAAGTGCTTATATTTTGGAATACTTCGTACCATTTTGCATACAAGCCTTGGCAATGGCAAATGCCATTTACGATTTTGAATATTTTTTGCATTCAGTTACGAAAGTCCCATTTAACCGTTCCAGATATATAAAATTAACCCGGTAACGATGAGCTGAAACCTTCGAACAAAGAAAGTTACGCAATCAAGTTACGGTCCTATTTTGGATAATGAGACACATTAAAGGCTCATTCATATTTGATAAGATTTTTATCATACCACTGAGACTTTAGTAAATGTAAAACCAATAGATAGAGATTTATTTTAATTTCGGAGCTAGCGACAGTCAACATTTAAGCCCAATTTGATTCAAAGCTCAATTTTTGGAATTCACCTAAAGTCAGCCAATCAGAGAGCTTCTTTAACAATCTTTAGCTGTATAGAAAAAAATACAACTATAGAAAGATTTAACCAAACGGTGACCATTTTCTATCTTAGCAAAAAATTCAAATTAGTCGATCAAAAGAAAAAAAAATTATGAATGGATCTGACCATTCGCTTATAGGGGGGGGGGGAGACATTTTTTGTTTATTTTTATTTTAATAAAGATCCAAAATAAAGGTATTTTCCAAAACCTGGGGAGGTCATTTTTGTTTCGTTTTTTTCAATTTTCAACGAAAATACAAAAAAAGGTAATTTTAAAATCTAGGGGGGATCCCCCTCCTTGATTCTTTGGCGCGGCCCAATTCCGGACACAAGTGGAATCACTTCGTACCACATCTAAAATTGGGGTTACGGCGGTACTAATTAATGATGCAACCAAATTTTAGACAATGGCAGAAACGAGTTTCAGACAAAGGGTGTTATAACGTACGCAGGATTTGAAAAGGAATATTTGAATGTACAAATATGTTTGCTCAATGTGAAAGAGTTAAAATACGAAAAGTGTTTCAAGGTTTTCATTTTTCTTGAGAAGTTTCCCAGTGCAAAATTTACTGATAATATAATTTTCTTCTTCTTAAGAAGTTTCCCAATGAATTCTAAATGCAGAAAATCTACATATTTCATCATTCGTTCGGCGCGAAAAAATTTCCCTTTTGCCAGTTCAACATCTGGGAACGCCTAGCACCAAAATTCAAGTGTCTCTAAAGCGTTACATAACTTTTAAATTAAAACAAATGGTTTAATTTGTTAAAAGTGGTAGAGGTGAAGTTGCATCATTACAGTGGATGTTAAAGGCTATAGCATTGAAGAATATACGAGTAGTCCTTTCGTTGCTTCTGTTTGAGTTGTTAAATTAGTTTGCTTACATATTAGAGCAAAATTACTGTCAAAGAAATGTTTATTAGCCCCAGTTTCCTCTTCTTTCTCTTTCATTCCCAGCTTAAAATTCAAGACAAATAACGACTTACAATGCAAATTCTTGATTCATTGCTAGCAGTGAGATTGACGTTTCTCAAAAGGATTTTATCTTTGGTATACCCAAATGACATTTCATCTAATTGTACGGCAGGAGGATTGAGTGGCTCTGCGTCTTGGAATCGTAAAACAACCTCAGTCTCTTTTTCAACCGGTTGCAGAACAGGCCTGATAAAGAAAATTAGGATAACTGGTTCATGCTAAAATCAGAAAAACTAATTTTGGGTTCAAGGAATAATTTAACCATATCAAAAATTTTAACTCGTTATATCCCCATCGCCATCTACATTCAAACATTGATGAAAACTGAGTGTGTCAATTCATTATTTAAAAACTTTCTACTTGACTATTACTTACTATATTACTTACTAACTTACTATGACTATTACATCGATTTTAAAATTTCTACACTATTCATGAAGTTATTTTAGCAGCCTCAGTCTCTTGTTTCACTGGCTGCAAAACAAAACTGATAAAAACAATTAGGACACACTACTTATATCTAACATTTTAACTGAATACATCCCTCACATCATCTACATTTAAATATTGATGCAAATGAAGGTACTGGTGCATTATAACGACACTTCTAAAGAAGTCAACTTTGGTTAATTCTAATGAAATAAAATAAAATAGGATGTATATATAATAGTTGAGAAACAAACTTGGGCTATATATTTGTACATTAGGGGGGTGGGGGTAAAGCATAGCATATATTAAATACGCAACCTAACCTAGGTACCTTTTCGTCCCCTAAACCCAAAAAAACGACTGTTTAATTATCGCAAACGCAATGAAAACTAAGCTTTGCATTCCAATTCTCAATAGCGGTCTCTTGAAAATAACCCGTCTGGCGGGTTTCGTCTCTCATTAGTATATAGAAGTGTCGTTATTATGCACCAGTACCCAAATGACTAATTCGGTTGAGCAAATGAAGAAACTTAACAATGATTATATTAATTTTCGCTGAACTGCAATTAATAATTGTTTAAGCATTAAATTTATTATTTATTTACAAATTGGGTATTTATTTTCCAGTCTTGATATTTAAATTCTGTTCGTCGTAGATCCTTCATAAAACTATAACACCAAATTTGTATTTAAAATTATTCATAAAATTAACTTAATGAATCACAATCTCAGTCTTTTGTTTTAACAGGTTTTTTTTCCGTAACAATTATGACAAATTGCCTACGGTACATCTAAAATCAACTGAGCTAATTTCGCCAATTTTATTTTTTTTTTTTTGTCAAACATTTCGTAAATTCACGAGAGGCATGAATTTTTTTTAGAACTTTTTAAGGGACTGCTTTTTGTACAAGGAGTTAAACGAAAAAAAATTATATAGAGATTTCATCGTGTACCTACATGATAATAATAATTTGTTTGCACAAAAGCCAAGAAGAGCTGCGTAACAAAACGAACAAAAAATAGAGCAACAGGTGACAGCACATAATATCAAACATAAGTCAGTAAATGCAATCATCCTAAACCTACAGAAAAAGAGCTCTACGGTTTAGTCCTAGTCTAAGAAATTCCCCCAAAATTCTCATTTCGCATTATTCTTTTCCAATTATTTTTATCCAAAAAAATTTGATTAGGTGCTTCAAATTAGGTGCAAAATGCACTTGGGACAGGGATGGGGGCTAGGGTGATTCAGGCACTGCTGACCCGCTTTAATCCTCCAATCATGGAGGCAGAAAAATACTTGCGCGATTTTGGTTCAAACAAGGTACAACATGCCTACCTTTTCGATGTTGGGCAAGTCAGTCAACAGCTTGGAGTGAGCACGTTTTCGCACCGAGTCGAGACTTGGCTCGTTTTTTATACAGCGTCATCGAAATTCCGTTATTTGGAATTAGCACATCTAGCACCTAAGACTTTCCTCAAAAAATTATTTTCCTTAAATTTATAAAATCTTCACATTATCGCTTCATTTCATATGCAGTGCATAAAATTTGAGTTTCCCTAAACCTTGACCAACGGGTACTAAGACATGACAGGAACTAAGACTAAGACAAGGGTGTTGTCCCAACTTTACCTTATCTACCCTTCCTCCTGTAAAGTAACTGCAAATTTACCAGTGCATAAGAATCCACTGAATGGATATTTCTCATTTTTCAACTTATTTACGAAAAAAAGCGATACATAACATTTTGTTTGGGCAAGTACGGACAGTTACAGTATACACATAATAAGTCTGAAATTGACATAATTTGAAAATATCATCACTGTTACCTCTAAAGGATGTATCTGACACTTTCGAACTTTTAAAGTAATTGCCATAAACCGCTGAGGCATATTCGACGGGAGGATCCCTTTGCAAACAGCTTATAAAACAGTTTTTGCCATTAAAATTAGACACGAACAGTATGGGTAACTTATAAGTGTAGAAACTAGAGCTAGCTTCGACAAAAAAAAAACTAAGAATGTCATCTAGCTTTTGACGATATTTGGCATTATTTTTCAGTGTAATAATAAAAATAATTAATTTAATTAGTATAATCGGTAAAATTAGGCTATTAATTAGTGTCTGATCTCATTTCCTGACAGATATTAAATTAAGAAACTTCAAAATATGCCATGTATCACCAGACGTTAGATGGCATTGAGATTTTTTTTTTGCCGACACTAGCATCAGTTTTCCACTCTTATAAGTTACCCATACTCTTTGCTCAGACGTATGAAAATGTCAGATGTGATCTTTGGTTGTAACAGGGACGATACGTTCAGGCACCTCCTGGAGTATTCCAACTTAAAACCGATAATACGCTTTTATTTCAGATATCCAAACTCTCTAAGCCCATTCTACCTTGGTTTATAACAAACTACTGCTTTTAGTTTTTGAGTTTAAAGCATCTTTTATTTTTCCTTTATGCCTTTAGCTGTAATTGCCAATTAGAAATGAACAAGTCTAAAACAATTAGATAAAACAGAATTAATTTAATGAAAAAAAGAAGGTTTATCAGAACAATTTATTTTTTGGCGATGAATAAAAGGTGGATTAATGTTAGAGAAGAAGAAAATACTAAAAAATACTTACAGTTTTTCAAGAAACTTGATTTTACTCTGAACAAGAGAAGCACGCTTAGCGTTGTATCTGAACTTGTCAATAAACTCTTGTACATGTTCACGCAGCTGTTGTTGAGCCTCCCACTCTCTGTGCTGATTCTTTGCCTTCTCTGTTTTCGCTTTTATGAAATGGGAATAATTGCCCCTGAAAAGGAATCCATAGCATAAATAAAGAACAAAAAATGAAGCACAAATAAGAGGAGTGAGGTAACTGCAGCCAGAATTGCCAGACCTAGTGATCCATAGCTAATTTTAATAATCTTTCCATCATGATGACTCTTCTTTCACTAGCAACCCCTAATTAGTTTAGCAGTAAATAAAAAAAAATAAGGTAAAGGATACGGCACTAGACCCTTAACGTCCAAACCGGCGGTGCTGATCTCCGTTTCAACGCCCTTCAGCCAGGAAGTGCAATGGGAGGTTGGGGTCGGCTACCTGTGTTTTCGCACACCCTTCCTGCTTACCATCCCCAGATTTCTCCAGGTACCGATTTAGAGCTGGGTCGATTGAGCTTATAGAGTCACCACGCCACAGACCCCCATCCTAAACCAAATAACCAGCCCCACCAGAAATCAAACCCCCGCCAGTCGGACAGAGGATTCCAAATTCAGCGCGCCAATCACTCGGCTAGGGCGACACATAGCAGTAAATAGCAGGAGGACACATAGCAGTAAATAAACAATAGAATTAATAGTAGCGAGGGCTGTAGCTCCTTGGTGATTTATCACTAATATCCTTCTGATTCTTATCTCTGTCTCCACCTGGTGATATTCTTTGGTGCAAAATATAGCAAAACAAAAACGAAGAAGAAAAAACATGAGGAAGATAAAGTTTTTGTCAAGAATACAACCCCTGGTCATTTACCACAAGTTTTAGCTACACTAATTTTGTAAAACAGTTGAGTTAGATGAATGAAACTTTTCAGGATTCGTTTGGAGTAGGAATTATGCTTTAGGCACAATTATGATGAATTGGGTAGAATTTTAAGCCACATTATAAGGTGTGCAATTATGTTCATGCCATTTTTTTTTAACTGAAGCTTGTGAAAAATTTAATTTGCAAGTTTAATGTTAAAGTATTTTCTATTGGTAGCCACAAATTTGGATTGAGATTTCAAGTGATTTTTTGAACAAAGTAACTTTTTCTGTTTGTTTATAGACATTGTCTGAGTGTGCTAGGATTACATTTTTTTTTTTTCAAAAGCAAGATTACATTTAAAAGCATTCCAATTTTCCAAAAAAACCTTCAAACATTCGCTATTTTTCACAGAATGGGTTACGCGAAGACACAGCTATAGTAGACTAAACTTTTAGTGGTCTCGCCCTAGTTAGGGAATTTTTGGACGGATTGGCACGTGATTATTTTTATCGGATCAGAGGTAATCCCGGGTCTACCGGTAATACCGGGTACATGTATTACCTCTGATACCGGTACCGGTACCGGTATTATATTCTGACCCGGGTACCGGGTCAGAGGTAATACCGGGTCTTACGGCCAGTAAATTGCTCGGCTTTACTCGGGTTTGCTTACCTTGTTTAACATGTACATAGCTTTAATTTTGTGCTCCTTAAAGAACTTTTCTGGATTTTAGCTTGATTAAAGCAACCAACAATGAGAGATAAGAGGACGATATTAAAAAAAAAACAAAAAAAAACAGAGGTAGCATTGGACTAATTGTCTCTTAGGAATAAAAAAAAGGTAAACAGCATAATAGTCTCTTAGCGACAATCAAACTTCCTCAATTTCTAACAAAGAGATCACCCACCGAAATAAATCTCATAAACAAATTTGGCCTCTAAATTCGTTTTAGAACCAAATTGTATCAAATATTATTGCTTTGTTTGAACTTTTTTTCTGCAGGTAAATGATTCCGTACATTAAACTAAAATGTTTGGGCATTTTTTTATTAAGTTTTGACTAAAAGTTTTATCAGTTATTTATATATCTATTCATTTTGTTTGTAAGTGGAAAGTTAGTGTGGTCTAAAAAATTTTCGATCGGAGAAATGACGTCAGGCTAACAAGCGGGTGAAGGCCCGAGCAAAGAGAGGCTACATTTGCAAGCACCCACGCTTTACTTACTGATTTAGTGATCGGAGGAGGAAGATGACCTTGCAACGAGGTTTTTTTGGCCTATATGTAAAACAACAAGTAAAACAATAAGGAATTTTAAGAGAGTGAAACCTCCAAAATGAATATTTCGGCCCTATATCCAAGGGCCGTCCTCAGCAAAACATATATAAATAAAATAAGGCTGATTTCCTTTTTTTATAGTTTACTGGCATAAAAGAATATCATACACCTGTATGTGACATATGTTCAAAGTGCAAGAGTAGTTTTAGAAATTAATGTTAAGAAGACTAAGTGGCCTGAACTAGGATTTAATGCAGACGAAGAGGTAACGTTGGGTAACGAGAAGATCGATTAAACGGATAGCTTACTATGATAAAATACGGTGAATGCAGTGACGATGTAAAAAGTGGAATAGTCAAGGTCAAGGGTGTTTTTTCAACGTTTAAAAAATGTTTGAAAGAGGAGGAAGTCTCCGAAACAAAATAAGAATATTGGAAGATACGATAATGACAGTGGTGAATGGCGGGTTATGAAACATACGAGCTTCAAAAGGCAGAGGAAAATTTCAAATTAAAAACGTGGCTGGGTTCCACTTTCGAGAGCTATAATCAAAGGAAGGATGAGATGGCTAGGACATGTTGTACGGATGAAGGATGACAGATTGCCAATGATTGTTTGTTTTAGCCATCCATCTCGTGCCAAACGAAAAGCAGGTTGTCCCTCAAATAGGGCAGGCCATAAGGAGGGATTGAAAGGAAATTGAAGCTTCATAAAAGGGAGTAAAGAGTGAAACTTTGAATAGATTGATACGGAGGAGGAGCGCACAGTTATGGCAGAGCCTCAGGTGGTTCTTATGTTGCAATGAGTTATTAGTAATAGTCGACGATTATAAATAATAATGGATCGTAATTTCGCAATCTCTCAATTACTAGTGAAAGCGTTTATATGGCAACTACTCGGTGACAGACGAAATAAAATTGCCCGTATCATCTAATAGATCACAAACCAATAATAGGCATTAATTTTTTAGGCAAAGAAACGTAGCATTAGTTTGCACAAGCTCCATTTTTAAAATAACAACAAAGATTCGGATAGGGTTTTGCTGTAGGCGCAAAGTAATACAGCATTGACTTGAATGCTTATTTACATCAAGGGGATTTTAAAAGTAACTAAATTTATTTGATGTTTGAAAAAAAAAATCTGTTTTAGGCAGAAACAGCGTACTTTGTAAGCATCCCCAAACAGAATTAAGAAAAAAAAAAAAAAAAAAAAAAAAAAAAAAAAAAAAAAAAAAAAAAAATTTGACGTTTTTGATCAATGGCAAAGAAACAAAACCAAAGCGTTAAAGCGTTGATGCCACAGCACTTTTGTCCGTGAAGCGAACCGAACGTTGCTGCAACACTTCACGTTGCCCATGCAATGTAAACCCAGCAGACATTTCAATTAAAAGAGACAGGACTTCTAAATAAAACTAATACAAGAATTGTTCTACGCCCAAGGGTAATATTCATACCTGCATACAACGGGGCATAAGAAAAATGGGTGGTTAGGGGATTCCCTAATAAGATTGATTAAAAAGAACCCTCCCCTAAAAAGTTGGGCTTGTATCTGGAGCAGATCCGAAGGCCATCCCCCTTCCCGATCTCATGCACCTCTCATATAGCAATTATATTTTTACATAAAATTTGGCATATTCCATTCATCTTTAACTTTTGATTACGCCTTCATAGCCAACTTTCAATATTAGCATCCGCGTGAATTTTCTAATTGTTTTAACCTATAAAATACAAGAAAACTTACCTATAGCTATCAAGTCGTTGTGAGTGTAGGTATATAATATCCGTCGCAACAGTTTCCAAGAATTGTCTGTCGTGGGACACAACTAGAATTGTTGAAGGCCATGTTTGAAGATAATCTTCTAGCCAAATGATAGCTTTCATGTCTAACATGTTAGTAGGTTCATCAAGAAGCAGTAGATCCGGTCTAAAATTACAAAACACAAAACTAATTACCAGTTCATAATAATATTACTTTATCAAGTATCAATTACGCAAATTTCTTCAATATAGTATCAAATCATTTACCTTTTAAATTTTACGAATGCACTTATAAAAGAAAAACACTGGAATTCCGGTATAGGATAGAAGTAAGTTTACAATACAAGTATATGTCGTCACACCCCAAAATAAAGGGCAGGTTTGATGTTGTCCAGAGATGAGCTACTATAGCCTACTCCTAAATGCCAAATCGCAATGAGATTCTAAGTAAGCTACACCTTTACTCCCTATGAGTGAGGTCAATTGATTTTATAAGGGAGACTTTAAGACTTGAGAAGATCAACAGAGTTTATACAATTTTATATATTTTGATATTTATCTTCCGAGATTTAGCTAACACCTAACCCATCCATCATAAAATCTAGCTGATTGGCTTGTTTGGTTAGTCCAGAAAGAAAATTTCTACCATACATTTTATTTCCTAAGATTTCTTTTTACTAGTTGTTGGTGTAGAGGCTCACTTGCTTCATAGATTACAGAAAAAAAAACCGAATGAAATTAAAACAAAACATTTCAGCACTGTAGCTCAAAGACCGATCATAATTAAACTCTTAATTACTAAAATGAAGATGTTGTGACAAGCTTGGTAAAGCTTACCGCATATTGGAATTAGTAAATAATAAATAAATAAATGTTATTCATACAATATAGCTTTTAAGGATTCTTCATTTATGAATCTTTAAAGAAGAAAAAATAAACTACGAAGAAGAATTAGCTCATTTATTAGTTTACAACAGAGTAATATCTTTTATTTATTAATAATAATCTGTTCCGCGTCAGGAAATTAGTAAGTAACGGCTATGTTTTATCGCCGATTCACGATGCTATATTAACTACTTACTTCTTATTGAAGTAATAAATTATATAAGCACCAGATTTATGAGCCCGAGACTATTGCAAATAATATTACTTTTTTAGATTGTATGATTCTTATTTAATATAATCGTGTATACAAGTTAGCTTTATACAGGCTACACGAGTTACCAAAATTGCCAAAAGCAGGCTATTGGAAATAAAATTCAAGCTTTCGGCCAAGGTGTAAAGTTTTCTGGAAATCATTTTTAGCCAGAAAAAAAAGGGGGGGGGAATTACTACAGCTTGTATTTTTGCACTCTAGGTACTCAAGATGCCGAGGTACTCAAGAGAACGAGGTCTAGACCAAAGGCCTCGACCGAGTCCGTTGATTTTGAATTGAAAATCAAGTATTTTACAGTAGGCATCAAGACATGGCTAATTGTAGAAAAAAGCCGAGACAGAAAGTCCGAGTAATTGAGAGGCAAAAATGTTTAAATAGGACGGGTAAATGGTGGGAGTAAGTATGACTCCCTTATTGGACAAGTACTTGTGTGTTAGTTTTTGAAAAGCATAAATTAATTTTCAATTGGCGAAGACGTGCTTCTTATTATTGCCAATCATAATTGACTTAGAGCGTACGCTCTATCCAGGGATCACCGGATAAGGTAAAAGAGAAATGAAGAAACACTAACCGGCAAAAATAATACAAAACTATAAAATAAAATCTTCCAAAATAACCCCATCTACATTTGTTAAGAATCTATCGTCAGACTTGCTACAGAATTTTCATTTTTTACTCAAGTATCAAGCTTCAAGTCGAATAACATTTGTGAATTGTTTAACTGTGAATATTTTCACAACTTACTCTCAGATTTTCTATTAAATAAATAACTAGGACTAATGGTAACATTCATTTTTTCATTTACAAGATAGACTTGACGTCAAATTTTGCAGAAATTCCAAATTATTAGACAAACCAATTATCTACTGAGATTTTACTTTAAAAAAGGCTTGAGATAACAAGACGTGATGAAAGCAATTGATCCTAGATGAGATCAACAACTCTGGCAGAGAGACACTATTTTTCCGCCTCACCAGCATTCGTATATTTAGAATGATATTTAATACTTTACAGCAAGCAGGCCTATGGGGAACTGTATTTTCCTTTAAAAGAGAAATCACCTTTTAATGTGTTACACACGCAATTCGTCTTTGCCAACATAAAGTAAATTTAAGGGTTATTCAACCAATAATGGTAGTAAGGAAAAAGTAGATCAGTAGCAACCAGATTAGCCAGATGGGGCGCATTTGCGTCATTTCGGCGCTTTTTGAGGCATTTGCGCGTTAATTTTTTTTAATTCGGTAAATTTTTTTGGTGGAGGGGGAATCGTTCATTCGGCGCATTTCACTAGGAAAATGGAACTTTCGGCACATTTTCACTTTTATGGTGGCGCAACTTTAAACCAAGCCTCTGACAACACTGGTAGCAACTAGTCCACAAGGCAGCATTGACCTAGAATATGATCAATTAATGAAGTTTATTTAGCGTTCCACAATAACTCATTGATTAATTTAAACGTAACTTGTCCGTCATGAGTCAACGAGAAATGTCGATCACCCCAAAAGTTCTATGACTATCTATCTACCTTAGTGCTGCCCCAACATGGATGGATGGATGATAGACTATCTATCAACAAGTGAAAATGACATCATATTTATATTCCAGAAAAAGGCTTATGCCAGCTGTGCCTCTTACTCAGATTATCAACTGTCTTGGTTTAATAAAAATTTCTTGTTATTGGGTGTATGACTTATTTACTAAGGATTAAATCTCTTCTTGGTATAGCCTTGGAGATGTTTTTGTTTGTACGATTTGACTCATAACAAGTACCAGGTGAAAAAAATATTGTTAACGAGGCAGGAAAAGGAATTGGAAAAGAGTTGGTGGTGGGAGCTTGGCCGGTGTGGTAGCTTGGCTTAGATGCGAGTACAAATAAATTGTTCCTTTTCAGTCTCATAGCGTAAACTTATCTTGTTTCTACAGCGTGACGTTGAGTCTCACTGTAATAATTTAAATACTCTGGAACATTTTGTTGCTCACAAATTAGTTAGTTATTTTAATATCTTAAAATTCTTACTTCAGTACGAAAATTATTCAAGATTGTACTTATATTACAGTTGTAAATCTCTTATGAATTTCTTTTTAAAACGATATAATTTAAAAGCCAAAAACAATAATTCTTTTCAAAATAAAACCTTTGTTCTTTTTTTCAACTCTTGTGTTGTGTTTACTTTATCTCAAGTATAAGGTACGGGTTATTTCTGGCACTTTTTCTGATATTTATTTATCTTCTTTTATCTATTTATTAACTGGCATAGTTTGATGTCTGCACGCTACTCTAACTCTTGTTAATTCTCCAGACTCTGTTTAAACCAGTTACAGCTTTTTCTCCAATTGGCCATGGATTGATGGTAACTTGATTTTAATTCAAAAAAAAACTTTATTTTAATAAAAATAAATAAAAAAATTCTAATAAAAAAAACTCATTGATAATATCAAATGAAAAAAAATCATAAAATCAACAAAATAACTCATCATATTAAAATAGCTCATTGATCTAATTAATTTAAATTAGAATACCGGATCTATTACCTTGCAAACAGTGCTCTTGCTAAAGCCAGTCTCATACGCCAGCCACCAGAGAATTCTCGTGTGGGCTTCAACTGAGATGGTGCTGGGAAACCCAGACCGGCGAGAATAACACTAGCACGTGCGGGGGCTTTATCAGATTCAATGGCTTGCATTTCTTGATATACTAAAGCTAGTCTTGCGTTTAAACTAGCATCGGTGTTTCTAAAAAAGAAAAGACATTAGGCAGTGATACAATTGAAGCAAGAAAATGGAAAGAATTCTTTAAATGTAGGTGTCAAATATATTTATGTTAATCTTTGAATTCGTCATTTATATATAGTAATATTAAACTAATCATAAACTATGATAGCGAGCATACAATCATTATTTAAGGGGGGACAATTTTTTCGGAAAGGGGGGGGGGGGGTAAAATCGCTAGACTATTAAAGTTCTAAATTTGCCCACGTGCGTTAGCAGCACAAGGTTGTCATAAAATTATGGATTAATACATACGCGATTAATGAGAGGGGAGGAGGGGGGAGCTCTATACCCGGGGACCGAGTTTCAAAGAGACACAGAATTAGATTTTTTTTTTTTTTAAGTGTGAATATTTAAAGTTTCTCTGCAATTTAATTTCGAATCGGAATACTTCAGGTTCTTTTCAAAACTTTGTTTTTCTACGAAATAGAATTATTATAATTCAGAAAACAACCCAAATTTTTACATAATCTTTGTATAATTACCCTGTGCCCGCTTCCAAATCAATTTTCGCCTCCCTTCAAAGTTATAAGACACTCATAAAGGGTGCCCAAACCATACACTTAAGTTCTACTATACAGCTAACTGCATAGTACTAAATTAATGACAGCTAGTGTTGCGTATCTACAGAGTTCTTTGTTTCTTCAATCACACGCACTGCTATGATCTACTATTTTTAGCTGCATTGGTATTAAGATATGAGGAAGGGGCACGAAGCAATTTGTCACTGGGGCACAGTATTGGCTCTCAGAGGTCTTGGAAGGGCACTGACATAGCGCTGATCTAACCGATACATGAACAAAAATTTGATTTCACTTACGTGAGAGCATAGTTCTTATGTATAGTAAATAGAGAGGTCACCAAATGTATAGTAAATTCACCATAATGTGAACGAACAGTTATTCTTTGAATGTTCATAAATCGTGGATTATGTATATCACCTCTTACTTACGTGGTACTAGAAAATCGTGCTATAAATATCAGCTAACCAAAATCGAGTGTCTTTAAAAATTGGTAAACCTGTCGCTTGCGCATCATAGAAAAATTTGGAAAGCATTAGTTGAAAGAAAACAACAAGCTACTTTTTTATACCAAATTCATGTATCTTAGAGCTTTCCCAGTTGCGGTAAATTAAAGATATTTGAAATAAAAGAAAAAACTATTTCAACATTCAGAAACTTAACTATTCCCTTAACAAATTCAGGAAAATACGCTGCATTATTCATAACAAAGGTTTAACGCATCGAATATACTTGACCAAAGGCTAAAATGAAGACACTTTGGCAGTCCAAAATCAAAACACTTTCTTTGCCAAACAAGAGCGACTTTTGAGCAGCTAAAATTCAAAAAAATCCAGTTTCACGGGAAGTGATTGTGATATTGTATTTCAAAGAAGGATATAGTAGAAGGACAAATCTCGGGATATCGCAGATATCGTCAATTGATACAATAGGATCAATACCCATGTTGCGAATTTACGGTACTGTCAACCAAGAATTGTTTTCTGGATGTTCATAACATAAGCTATGAATACATTTTACTATAAATTATACACTAGCATCAAAATTATTAGACATCATAGGGCAAGAAAATAAACATAACAATTTGAAGGAGTAAAGGATGCGTTATCTCTACAGCCGTAATTTATCTTATTTAGAATATTTTCAAGCCAGTTATGTGCACTTTAACGACTACTTTAATGTCCAGAAGCTCTGAAATCGTCTTACATGATGCACAAATCCCACTTTATCCCCCCCCCCCCGATTACGGTCCAAATGGCCGTACTCCTGGGAACTTTTTAAAACAATGACCTAAAATGTATTATTTTGTGTTCTGAGCCTTCACTCCCTCCCCCGCCCAGGAAAAAACTCTCGGAGCACCTCCCCCTCAAAGGTTTGATCTTTGTGAATCTGTATTTACAGAGGCCATGGTTTGAATTTGTGAGCCTGATGCACAATACATAATAAATTACTTGCTAGAGTTCAGAAATAAAAAAAAAAAATCGGCTGATAAGCAACATGACAGGAATTTAAAAGAGCTCACCCGTTATTGATTTCTTGAGTAATCTTTTTTTCTTCAGCAATCAAACCCTCCCGAACTGTATCGCATTCAAGAACACTCTGGATAGCTGGTGTCTCATCTCCGACAACTTCTTGCTCTACGTGCAAAACTGTAATGTGAGACGGTATCTGCAGCTGCTTACTTCATTGGAAAGAATAATAAACATTAATCGATTTCCAGAAATGGCTAGGGTACGCAATTAGTTTATAACACATTTTCAAGAAAGCAGCATTATAAATTAACCTTTCAGGGACTTTCAGAAATTGGTATTTGAGTGCAAGTCTTACTAATTTGCAGTTCGAAATCTTCTTTAAACATATTTTGTTCAGTGATGCCAAAATATAACTCTCGCAACTAATGCCAAGTTCATTGCAATTTTTTTTTAAACATTGAATTAATTTTGAATTTTAAAATTAAAGAGCGTATTTTATTCAGTTATGTCAATGCTTTGTTTCGTTTATTGAAGTATTTCGTTTTTCTTTTGCAATTTCATTTGTGCGTTTTATATACTCCTCGATTTTGAGGGAAATAAATAAGTTAATTTTTTAACTCTAATATAATCCAACGAAATGTATACTAGGAATTTTACAAGACGATTACACTAACGCCTGACTGAGCCAATCATAGATCCCCTAGACACAAGCAGGGAATTTATGTTTAGACATAAATCCCCCTCGACTTTGTGTTCGTTTAAAACTATCTCCGGATAAAAATATGCCCCCTGTTGCCCGTGAGAAATTCATTCCAGTCTTGGAAGGTGCAAGCCAAGGAGCAGTATCATCTCCCAATCTTTTCAATAATTGTGTTTTGGAGCCTCATGACCAGTGCCCCATATCGCTGATTCTATCTTCACTGAATCTGTCTCTAGTGTGTTATGCAGATGATGTTTTGAATCTCAGCCGTACCCTCCAAAAAATGAATGAGATCTTTGTCACACTTGAAAAGGAGTATCTTAAACTTGGTCTTTGTTTCAATCCCGACAAGTCTGAAATAGTGCTTTTTAACTCAACAGGTCAGCCACCGTCCCTTATAGCGCTTGGTGATACCACGGTTAGAGCCGTTGAAAACCTCGTTTATCTAGGTCTTCCAATTGGTTCATCGTTATGCCACACCCGATCCCTGCTCCTAGACCATCTCACACGACGTATATCTGCTTCCTATGCATCAATTATTTCAGCAAAACTTCGATTCAGCCGCCTATTATTAGCTAGCCTTTTCAATGCCGTAGCCCTCCCTCACATTTTATATATTGCCCCATTTTGGAAGCTGTTTACTGCAACTGATTGTCTGAAAGTCCGGTCCATTTTCTTTTGGTTTTCTAAGTATTTGCTTCGGTTGCCTTGTTGACATCGAAATTTTCCTTTAATCAGAAAATTCAAACTTGCGGATCCTAATCTTGCAATCTTTAAATTAATTGCCAAACATAACCGAAAATTGGATTCACAGAATGATTGGCACCATGTTTTAATTAAATAGTGCTCTAATTCAATTGTTGTTTGTCTGTCATTGGTTTCTTGTTCGTTAGCTTTTGTTTTGTTTCTTTTCTTTTCCCTTTACTCCGTTTTGTCATGTTTTGTGATTGATGGGTTTTCAATATATAATAATAATAATAATAATTCAACAAAAATTTGTTGCACTGAATCCAATTCAATTACTACAACAATTAGTTTTGTATTGAAGAAATTACGTTCTTGCAATGACTCTTCAACGGTCAGCAATCGCAGCCACTCAAGATAGGTCTTACTTGCTAAGTAATTTTAGATCGCTTCAAAGTGGGGTGTGATCTTCCTCCTCAGGAATAAGGTAAATTATCTCTTCCCTCATTGACATTTATATTATGAAAAAAAGAGGCCAAACGTATTTTACGGTATAGGTTTTTGGTCTCTAGTATAGCCTTTTTTGGTACAATCTGTGGCTTTTCCTTATGGAATATAGTAGCTAACAATATTGAATTTAATACCAAACATAATAAATAGTGACTTTTTCTAACCTAACCTACGATCTGAACTTAGCTACGGTCCTGAGTAAGGCAATAAGTGTTTAAAATGGAAAAAGGATTTTCTATAAATAAATTTCAAATCAGAGACGTACAGAAGGGAGTGGTCTCCCGCAAAACCCTTACAACTTTGAAGATTTGTCCAGTCATTTCCTAGTTTCACGAAAATCCTTTTTCTTTTTGCTGTTTCGACATGGAGCAACAAGAACGAATCATGTTCAGTAATTAATTTTGCCTTTTCTGCCCTCTGTATTAGATATGACTCAGTTCAAAAAAAATTAAATGAAATTAAAAATTTCTAAGCTAAAACTTTTAAAAACTTTTCTATTTTTTTCTATAAAATACTGATATTAAAAATACCAATATTAAGAATAATGTTACAACAACCATAAAAAATTCAAATTATTTCCACTAATACAGCAAATTTTTTATTTTAAAAAAAATCCTGAACTGGCAGAGATCCATACATTTCTTTTCTGAAAAAAAAAATCTAGCTGGGTGTTCTTTCAGTTTTTTGTTTACTCAAAAAAAAGAAGTTAAAACCTCAACAAAACTCACCTAGATAAAAGTCTTAGAAGTGTTGTTTTACCAAGACCATTCCTTCCGACAAAACCATATCGCCTACCATAGGCTAGTGTTAGCTCTGCACCGGTCAATAGAACTCTATAAAAAAGAGAAAATATTTGCAAAGGAAACTAAAAACAAAAAAAAGATGATTCTAACGAAACCTTTTAATCTGAATTCAAAAATACAACGAGTTTTTTTTGCTCATATTTTAAGTGATGATTTTTTACGTTTTATCTTTTTTATCTTCTCCTTCTGTAAAAAAGTAAAAAGGTAAAAAAGAAATCTTAATGCCAGACATTTCTTAAATCTTAACACAAAACATTATATTTTTCTCATTTAAAGTGCAAAACTACATTAGACAATTGTAATTGGAACAGCTATTAAGTGATAAATTCTAATAATAGTATATTCCTTTTCTAAATTTCAATCTTATTTGCTCATTAAAGTTCATTTTTATTATAACTAAGTAGCCACTGTACTGTTTTTTTTTTTTTTTTTTTAATTTTACAAGCTTCAAAAAATATATAACTGACGCCCGTAAATTATTTTATTCCCGAGTAAGAAAAATATAACACCGCAGTTGGCCATATACCAGTCTGGTCATATACCATATACCTGCAACCAACAGTTTGAAGAAGCAAATTCCAAGAGGTACTCGTGAATTTGAATTGAAAAATGGCCCTGCCTTAAACAACCCACTATGCTGAAAATATCCATTTTCCAATATAAATATAAAAAAGATATAATAATATATATAAAAAAGAAAAAATGCTCTTTTTTGAAAACTTCTGAAAATATTTGCCAGTAGGTCTTACAGAACAATAAAACAATTTAAATCCTACTCTGAAGTGCTTTTTGGTATAATAACTAATAAAACTAAAGCGCAATAAATTATACTCGTTCCAAATATAAAAAATCAAGGGACCTGTCCATTTTGTCGAAAAAGGCAAGATAAAAAGTCTATAAAGGCAAGATTATATAAAGGCAATAAAGGCAAGATTATAAGATATAACATTTCACATGCAGGCAGTGGAGCCAATTCCCTAAAATATGAAAGGGCGAAGGAAATTTCAATCTAAATACAAAAACTATATTTCTCAAAATCTAGGGAAGGGCCATAGTCCCCTGCACCCCCCTACCATTTAGCGCTGTTACATGCAGGTAAAAAATTAAGTTCTAAACATGTGCAACGTTTTATCCGAGCGTATGGGTGTGAATGATTAGCTGATTTTTTTTTAATATAAAACTAACGTTCTCTTGGCAATCATTCTGAAAAAGGGGGATATTCAAAGAAAACAAAGATATTGTAAAGGATGGATACCCAATGTTTAATATGCTATCTCGGCATTAAGTATTACAAACGAGACTGGAAGAAGCTAGCTTCTTGAATCTACCGTTTCTCTTATTAGACAATATTTTTTCAGCATAGAAATTGACTTAAATACCTGTATTAATAGATATAGCTGTTTTTAGCTCGAGGAACGCTATGTCTAAACAAGCCTTAAAATAGCAAGGACAATGAAACTGAAATATGACTATTTGAATTGGTTAAACGGATACTTGCAGAAGCATATACATCTTAAAAAATTAGAAACAATCAGGAATTCAATTGTCTATGAAAAAGAACTTTTATGCGGGTGCCAAATTAAAAAAAGGAATACGGGTGAGAAATCAGCAGAAACTAAGCTAAAAAAATGTCACTAAACAGCTGAAAAAGGTACATGGAAAAGTGTTCTTATTTTTATGTCTTTGGTACTCGAAAACTAGGGGCGTAATTTGCGAAGTGGCAGGGGGGCAACTGACCCTCCCATACCTCGGTTTGCTCCCCCCCCCCAACTGAAATTTAGTTTCTTCAAAAATTTCCTCAAAATTAACATAGGTTTGTGTATGGCTCAAGCATCCACAAAAACGGGTTGGTTTTCTTTAGAATATCCTTACTTTTAATGTACTATACGGGTCATTTTTCAGTTTTCACTGCCATTTTCACTTGGTTTAGGACAATTATCTCCAACTTCGCTCCAATCACGACAAAAAATCATTACCATTCTACCCTTTTTACCAAGGTAACGATCATTTTGGCAAGTTTAACAAACTCATTAAAATAAGCTATCTTCAGAGTATCCAGGTTTTGGGAGTGAACCTCAGTTATACAAATTAAATCTGATGCTATCTTATTCGCCGTAATTTCAAGCTCAATAAGTTTTTCAAAATTAAGGCTTTCTGCATTACTTACTAACAATTTAGGGAATTAGTAACGCAATTTATTACTCTTATGTTTAATACTATGAGTACCAGAAACACCCGTTTGATCTGGCAAACGATTTGAAAAAGGAGTTTGAGGGTGAGGAGGTCTATGTACAATTTCTGGGGGTGGCTGGGGTTTACCAGATTCAGCAAGGATAGGGCACTATGGGTAAGCTCAAGCCCAATTTGCCAAGTAGTAGGGTGACCAGAAGGGGGTATCAGGGAATTCCGACCCCCAGCATTAGCAGTAGTAGTGTCCCTGCACACCATATCATATTGAGGGCTTGACAGAAGGGGAATAAATCTATTGGAAGTGTGGCGGGTATCTGGGGAAAAGAGACGGCTGGGTACTTCGAAAAGAAGTCGAGAGCTACTGGCTGAAGAGGAGAGGGATAAACTGGTGCTTCTTGTGCCAGCGCCAGTTTCCACCGTGACTTCATTTTCGGTACATTCAATAAAAAAAACAATCACTAGATTGATGCTGATCACTAAACTGAAATGAAAACACCGAAATAGGCCTAGGGGCGTGAGCAAATTAAAAAAAATTAAAACACGCCAAATCTGCACATAACTGGGTATGGTTAAAATTGCAATCGTCATTTTTAAAATTTCCGACAATGGATTGCTTGCAAATGAGTGAGAAACGGCACTTCTTTTCGTGTTTACAGTAACTTTCAGCGAAAAATTTGCAAACTATATTTGCTTTGTTAAGTAACTTTCTTTTCCCAGCCATATTATGATTCGCAATATCCCGAACACTATGCGAGCCACTTAAGTCAAAAGCCCGTGGGTTACTCAGCTTAGGTGAGCAAATAAATTTACGATTAATTTTAGCACTGTTACTGCTATAATAATTTTTAGGAAGAAACTTGCTTGAGTTATATGCATGTCCAAATTACATTTGGATCCTAGTTTACACCTGTCCCTGTCATAGTCATTTTAACACATTTCCTTGCTTTAGAAAAAGGGTCATTACCGTTTGGCGGTCGGACAAACTTGCTCGCATCAGATGTATTTTTGACATATGCAATACAATGTGCAAATATTGGCGTAGATACAGGGAAAATATCGGCGGTAGCAATTTTAATTGACGTCGGCTTTGCTAGCCCGGGAGAAGGGAGTTTAAGATTGTTCATTCTCTCGCGTTCGTGTTTCAGAAACGCAATTTCGTGGTCTTTATCACATATTTCTAGATTAAGATCATATTTCACTTTAATGGTATGCTCACCAAGACTTTTTAGCTTTTCAGTCAGAAGCTGAAATTCAGCGTTCCACCGGGTTAATTGGTCATTAATCTGATCAAGCTCATAAACCTAACTAGGGGCCAGTTTTTGCATGAGTATGGCTCAGTAAAGGACATTTCATTCCATGCTTCAATTTGAGTCGCAGCACTCATTGGTAGGATAAAGCGGGAAATAGGAGCTTCTTTAGGTGTGTACGGTCTATTCAGCAAGTTAGCGTCATTACTTACAGGTAAATCAAGCCTAATTGGTGAGCAAAGTTTACTAATTTTCTCCTGTTCCTTAATTTCGCACAAGTGAGGCGCCTCTAATTTCTTAGAATCCCTGAGTTCTGTGGATTTCACTAAGGATGGGGAAACAGTAAGACGAAATCTCTTGAGTGAAGTTTGGTGTTAGGGGCTTGCAGACTTTTTTTTTAACTGGGATAACTGGCGATGGAGCTTGAGGAGAGCTGGGATAATAGGTGCAAAAGTTCAAACAGCGTCAATTAGCGTTTTCTAACCTTTGTTGCAGTGTAATATCACCACATTTGGGGTTCAGCCGCTGATTGCATTTGTTATATTGAACTGTACCTATACCTGCTCTTTCTTTGCATTCGGAGCAGAAAAACTTCATATTCAGATCAGTATTCAAAGATTTTCAAGATATAAGCAGAGATAAGCCATGATTTTAACAGGACACAGAGTATAATTCAACAATTAAAATTTTCAACCAAAACCCTACTGGCTAGGCTAGGTAAGCCACTGGTACTTCTTATAGAAGAGTCTAGCTCTGTAGCCGCGTTTTTACGTTGAGCCACTTATAACCACTTAACATATCTTCCTGCTAATTCACAATAGCTAATAAGATCTATTGAAAGAAAAGCAGATCCACCCGGTACGAGTAATAAGTAATAATATCCAATCTCAATCATGTAGCAAAACTAAAATAATCCGCTTATTAAATTAACTCTCCTTCCCGGCACCACTGGACTTTGGAATTTGAATGACCACTTCGATCTGTCGGATGGAGCTTCCCCAGCGATCTTCAGCCAGTCTCTGTTCCACCTCCTACCATACCTCCGGAAGCTTCCCTATGGTTCAAGGTCTTCTTTGAATTTTTACCAAAGATTTTTCTTCTGTCCTCCCCGATCTCATCTCCACGATGCTACTGGCTTGCAAATAAGGGCATCTCGACATGTCGAAATTTTTGGAGAGAGTTCATTTGAAAGGGATTTGCCATATTAAGTACCTTTTTTAAGTAACAAAAGATGGTATTTAATTAAGATGCAACTTCTGTACATGATAGGGCTATGATAGAGACAGATATTAGCTACAGGTGGTCATTAAGAATAATATTTGTCCCTTATCTAAGGATAACTAGCTAAGCAGAAAGACATAAAAAAAGACACATACTTATCTCCAAAAGCAATGTCAAAATTTTCTACTCTAATATCCTTGCTGTTATTTGTTCCTCTTTGTTCTGCCTTGTTATCCTTTTTACTTAGTACTTGAGATGCTGTTGCCATACCAATACCATTTGAGACTGGGGCAGTTGGTTTTGGTTTATCCACGTCAGATTTTCTCTCCTCTTTCTTTTGTATTCGAGCATTTGCTCTCTCTAATTTCTTGCTATCAACTGTCTAAAAAAGAAACAAAGCACAGTTAGAAACAGACAAATGGACCAATTTATAATTTTTGTAAGCATTATGAGTTAGAATATGAATGTTAAGGTTTAAACACAAGAAACCTACCAAAATAAATCATGACTAGCAGTTATTCACTGGAAATCCAGAAGAAATTATTATTTGTAGAGAGAACGTAGAGAGGAAACAGAAATATCAACCGACTATTGAATTTGTTACCATTATAATTTTAAATAGACAAACACAATCATTAAGGGTGTAAAAACTTGGCACAATTCAGAAATCACAGATGAGAATTGTTAGTTATTACTTGTCTTCAATCACAGCCATTAGAACTAATGTAATTTATGATAAAATTAAATAATTTTCTTTTGACCATAAATTAACAATCAACATCATAAATTATTATTTTTCTTCCAGATCATCGAAAAACATGAATTTGAAACCCATTTTAGTATTGTAAGTACCGAAGGGGCTAATATATCAACCTCATTGACCTATCATGAACACATAAGGGGCTAATTGCAATTATCTACCGTTTTTGAATGAAAGAAATAACAAAATCATTTATTATAGTTAATTCCAGACAAGCAGCCATGTGCTAACAGATGGAAACTTCCAGAACTGATCTGTCGAACCTGGTCTTTGGAAACCTCATTTGGTCTTACAAGTTATATCAGTGGGCCAAGACTTAATTAAAAGCTTATAGTGAATAGAAAAGGTGTGCTGATGTAAAAGAAGCTGTTAATTTATTTGTATCTTTCTTGTCAGTAGTTTTGGCTGTTTAATGTCTTTAATATTGGAATTAGAACGAAAATATTAAAGGTTTCAAAGTGGCACCTTAAAAACAAGAAGTTTCATGTAATTGTTTGGTGTATTTATTTTTCTAGTGTGTTCACTTTTCTTTCTTTTTTTTCTATTTTGCTATTGCTCCATTTTAACACCTTGCGTGTTTTTTTAGAAACAAAACGATTCATTCAATATTTCATTGATTCATAATTATCAGTTATGTTGATGATATATCCAAGCCTCATTGATGACAATTTCGTCTTCAAAGGTAAATAAAGAATTAAGGCCATATCTCACTTTATAACAATAATATCTTTAATATATGGCTGACCATTAATAGTCCAAGTTTGACAAGTCGTTCAAGGATGCCAATGGTGAATTCCATAGCCAGCGCAATAGCACTGCCTAAATCAAGAGCGATGTAGGCACAATATATATAT